>BQNB010070665.1:0-33049 GCA_026074375.1 Tanacetum coccineum
AGTTGCTTAATTTTCTTTTCTAAAACAATTTCTCTATCAATATTTCTGTTTTCTTCCATTTTTAAATCCTTTTTGAGATCATAAACTGTTTTCATTAAAGAATCCTTTTCTTGCATTTGTTCAAAAAGAGTTTCCTTAAGACGTACAATCTCGGCATACTGTTCATTTGATCCTGAAAAACTGTTTTCAACATTTTGCATTTCTTTCAAATTTTAACCTCTTCTTTATATCTATCGGTAGTCAAGGCTTTATTAACATTGGTGCAATGCGTCACTTGGGTATTTAATTGTTCAAACATAGATAATATCAGGACATCTTGTTGAGCAGAAGAGTTAGAATTCTGGACATTTTCTTGTTGTGTTTCACTCAGATACTGAGAATAAGGAATGATATTGCTATCATTGGTTATTTCAGTTTTTGTCTGACTCGCATCATTAGACTGTTTAGAAGACGTCATTATCTGCTCACTTTGATTGAATAAATCATAGTTCAGATTATCTGGATTGTGTACCTCAGTGAGTGCATCTGAGCCATTCCTGGAGAGATTCGTCATGAGAGCAATCTTGGCTGAGTTGAGTTCATCACAATCAGAGTCATAGGCATCCAGATCATTAGCTTGATAAGCAACATTATGGGTGATGACAGTCTGAGAGGTTTGAGTGTCAGGAAGTCCTGGATCTGTCAAAAATGTTATTTCTTCCACTGTTAAAACTTGACCACTTGCTTGAGCTTGAACCAGCAACACTTTATCATTGAACCATGTTTCATCCCTTTTCCTCTTGGGCTTAGTACACTGCTTGGCAATATGACCCTCCCCCTTGCAATTGTAACAAATGACAGTCTATTGTTTCCCTGTGTTGCTTCCACTTGCTCCAAGTGTGTATTTTCTTGTTGTTCCAGTAGCATAAGTAGTTTGTCTTCCCTGAACAGGTTGCACAATTACTTTTCCATCATAGATGGTAGCTTGTTGATGAGGGTTTGATGAAGTCCTTAGCTGATTGTTGGTAGTAGGATACTATGATGTGACAACAGCAGTTAAGAACGACATCATGTGATTAATCACATCAATTGGATCATCCCCTTTCTGGAACACTAGAACAACTAGACCGGAGTCTGGTTAGGAAAATTCAGGTTGTTGCTGTTGATAGGCTATGAATTGTTGAGTCTGATAAGGTGTAACAAACTGTGAAGACTAATATGGTGAAACATGAAGTTGAGATAGAGACTTTGGGTGAGTGTGTAGATGAGATTGATAAGCTGGCTGAGTTAATTGGTGAGATGCAATTAAAGCAAGAGGATTAGAGTTGCGTTCATGCATCAAACGACCTTCATTTGCATGTCTTTCGTGTTGTTGCAGGTAAGCATGAAGCTGATCAACATTGGTAGTGTGCAAGTCTTTGACCAATTTAACATCAGTAACAAATTTGCTCCATTCATCAGGAAGAGTGTTTAAGAACTTGGTGTTGACTTGAAACTGCTCCAATAGCATCTTGTAAATGTTCATATCATTAAGTAACATAGTGAACCTCAAGTAGTACTCATGTAGCGTCTCTCCTTTCTTGTAAGTGAACTTATCGAATTCATCATATAGCTTGCACTCTCGTTCTTGTTTTGTTAACGACGTTCCTTGCATTAGCATTTTAATCTTCTCCCAAAGATCTTTTTGCCACACGATGTTGACTCACAAGAGCATAGATTTCAGTTGGAAGGCCTTGGAGAATGATGTTTATTGCTTTGATGTCACAATCAGCTTGAATGGCTTCAGCGGGAGTGAGTTCAGTATATTCCTTAAGTCTTGTTACACCATCCACAGTGATTGATGGCCAAACGAGTGGTCCTTTTTCAACAGAGGCAAGAATCATTCTTCCATGAGGTCTATTCATCATATACAGTTCCATTCGGCTCTTCCAAGAATCATACAAGTGTTTTTCAAGCATTGGTGGTTTGTTGTCTCCTCCTGAAAGAAGTGACTTATCGGCAAGAGTCGTCATTGTGGTATCAAAAAGATTACAAATTGATCGATCGGTGGTAGAAAGAAGTTGTGTTTGGTTACGTGATTGTTGAGTCTTGAAATAAATCTTGAAACTACACGGGATTTTACGATTCTTGACAAAACCGGGAAAACAAGTGTTTGTTTCACGGGATTTTACAAGTCAAAGAAATAAACCGTATAATTTAGAACTTTGAGTTAATGTGTCTTAAATGGAATTGACTAGTTCGGTTGACAAAGAAACTAACTAGTTCGGTTGTCTAGTTCGGCTGTCAAAGAGACTTGCTAGTTCGATTGTCTCTAGTTCAGTCCTAGCTAGTTTGATTATCACTGGTTCGATCCTAGCTAGTTCGGTTCCCAAAGAAAATAGCTCGTTCGGTTCCCAAATAGAAATAGCTAGTTTGGTTGTTACTGGTTCGGTCCTAGCTAGTTCGGTTCCTAAAGTAAATAGCTCGTTCGGTTCCCAAATAGAAATAGCTAGTTCGGTTCCCAAAGTAAACAGCTCATTCGGTTCTACTAGTTCGGTTGTCAAAGATAACCTCGTTCGGTTCACTTGAATATTCTAGTTTGGTTGACTTGTTCGGTCCTAGCTAGTTCGGTTCCCAAAGAAAATAGCTCGTTCGGTTCCCAAATAAGAATAGCTAGTTCGGCTCCCAAAGTAAATAGCTCGTTAGGTTCCCAAAGTAAACAGCTCGTTCGGTTCTGCTAGTTCGGTTATCTACTTCGGTTCTTCTCGTTCGGTTCCAACACAAAGTATCTTGTTCGGTTCCAACTACTACGAAACTCAAATTTTTCAAAACTCAAAAAAACACATTTTTGAAAGGTGTTTCGCAAAAAATCTTGTACAACTAGTGTTACTAACCCTATAGGAACAATAAAAATGAAAACTTTAAGGTTTTTAAGCCAAAAAATTTGAATCAAAAATTTGTTCTTTGTAAAGGTTTTTGAACACAAATCAAACACAAAAACTAAACACACCACTCCATGGCTCTGATACCAATTGTAGAATTCTAGTAATCTTATGATCAAACCAAGAACAAGAGTGAGATGTGGGTTGTGATGTTAGAGATAGAGAATGGATGGAATGGATGAAGTGTATTATGATGAAATGTTACAAATGGAACAACCAACCCTCTCCAAGGCTAGGAGAGGGGCTTATATAGGTCCTATAGGCCGGCCCATGGGTTATGATGGGCTTCCCATGGGTCTTGGGCCGGACTAGATTACTAATCTAATCATTACATAAACTACGAGCTAAGACTGGAAATTGATACCACCAACAACCAATCCCCTCCCAAGTCAGGAGAGTGGTTTTATAAAGTACATGGATGTCCGACCCATGGCTATGATTTGGCTTCCCATGTGGTCTTGGCCGGATCAGATTACTAATCTAATCAATACACTAATCTACGAGCAAAGACAGTGTACAATCTTGTGAAGTGACCGACACTTTTGTTTTCCCAACACTTCCATTTATGGACTTAGCAGCACAAGGCAATGAATAAGCGATTGTGATGATGAATACAAGAAATTACGTTTCACTCAAAATCCTGATGAAGTACACATGAGTAATACCAAAAATCTAGTTGGAGTTTATTTTCGCTATCCTAATTCTATAGTCCGATTACATATTACGTCATGGGAAACAACATTCCAATGTACAAGATGTAAAAACCTATCTTGAAGAAGTTAGCATATATGAAAGATTTAGGATGCTGCAAATATTCTTGAATCAGAATCTACCGTTGATAGGTCAAAGCGGAGAAATGATTAAAATACAAAGTGCTTACATAGAGAAAATAGCTTAAAAAGATTTAATGGAAAATACCAATCGAATGAACGTTCCCAAAGCAATAAAAGCTTAAATTGAGTAAGTCACAATGTGCTTCAAACGCCTAGCTGAGAAACAGTGCATGCAAAATATTCCATATGCTTCGGCTATAGGATCTATTATGTATGCTGTGAGATGAACAACGTCCTGAATTTATGCGTTCGCACAGAACATTGACAATCTTGATTTCAACAGAATCCGGGGAAGAAGGGCGCACTGGACTGTCTGTAAAAATATTCTTAAGTATCTTCGAATACAAAGGAATAAGTACTGGTAAATGTTAGGTAATGTGTGAACGTATCAGCTGAGATGATTGTTCTAAAGGATGTGCTGTGACTGTAAAATGATACAAAACAAAGTATTTTTGCAATCCTCATCTACAGATCGTTGAATAAATCGCTTGCTTTGATCATCGAAAGAGGATGTATGGATTCGTAAATTCATTTCGGGCCTTGGCATTGTTTCCCACATGTAATAACCCAGTAAGTATTGTATGAGATAAATACATAGGAGCCAATATCAATAGACAAAAGAAGATTTGAGTCACTAAATAGGTGGCAAGTACATTTCGTGGCAAAAGTTCACAATCTCCGCGAGACCATTTAAGATAGTGGTGATGTAAAGATCGAACAAGATCTGACACAGAAGAATAATTTAAGCTACCCCATTTCACAAAGGCTTTTGGCATCCCTAAGCAATCAGAAAGTTATACTATGAAAAACATATTGTTGCCAGCTAGTAGTATTCATGTAACTCTGTGAATTGATTAGTATTTATGGATAATTTTGGAATTAGATGAAGACATTTTTTAATTTCTGATGAATAAAGGCTACTTGGGATTTGATATCATTCCTATATCTAACTGTTATTCTAAATTTTCATTGTATATAAAATCCTTTGAATGATTCTAATCAATTCAACTCTAAATATGTTCATTGTCGGTTTAAACAATATGGGAATAATTGTTGAATGTAAGGCAAATTTGAGAGTGGTTAATTTTGTGATTATAATTGTAATAAAAGGAATGTTCGCCGCCCAAACTCATATGTATTCACAATGATGCCTAATGGAACTCCAACCTTCGATCATTATAACTTTAGGAACCAGTTTCATTATTAAATGACGACAATTGGTTGATAAAGATTGTCCTTAGACCTTGAAATGCAAGGCAAGGGTCTGTATGTTGTGAATATTACTTGTATTATAGCCAAACGCTCTGTCCCTGAAAACAAGGAGTTAAAAAAGCTATTTTTCCGAAGTGTATGTTTCTAGCAGCATCCACAACACTTGAAGTTCAATAAAGGAATTCTTTTCTCCACTTGATGATGTCATACAGAACCCGATTGATTCCTCCCAGAACCAATTTAGTTTGAACTCAACAAACCGATTGTCAAGACTTGTTTTACAAGACCTTGTTAGTTCTTCCCATTTTCCGTTACGAGGATTTTTTTTAACTCGATGTCTAGATCGGTCGTTTTCTTTTTCATCATCTCTTCTACCATTAGCTTAGAGAAGCACTTGTTCCCTTCCAACATGTGTCGAGCTGTTACATAACTAACTAGGATGGCAAATCGAAAAAAAATGCATCAAAAATTTGTGTGTGCTCCCATAGGCGTTCATTATAAACTGTTACAAGTGATAGTTGCCTGTAACCGTAAACGAGACCCTCCTTCTCAGATCATCAACTTCTTTGGTGTTCAATGACACGAGTGTATTGTTGGATTATGGTAGTCGAACTAGCACGAATACATTACGAATATGTGAGCCTATTGGGGGCACATACGTTAATACACGGAGAATGTATTTATACTTCACAATAGTAAAACGAAAAGGACTAATTCGACAATACACAAACCCAAGGGGTGCTTGGTTTGACCGGCCCTCTATGGCTTCAGGAAGTGATGTTTGTGTCGAACTAGGAAACAAAAAGAAGCCGGTTTGGGATTAGTAGAAGATGAAGGGTATTGTGATAAGAAATGACTTGTTTCCTAAGCTTGTCACAACTAGGACTTGAGGGTTATAAATACCCCATGCCCCATAGCTCATTCCATACGCATACAATTCTCAAAACCATCAATTCATATTTGGCTCTTTCTGTTCTTATTATTCCACCGATTTAACAAAACCTTTTTCTAAGGGTTCTTTGGTTTTTCGGTTATCACTTCTCACCCAAACTCGATTAAAACCTCAAGTTTTATCCGTCCTCTCTTGTTTCCTACTAGCTCGACGTTACAAGTGTTAAACACAAGGTGTTCGTGTTGGTTTTGGTTCGAAGAAGAAAAACCCTAAAGGGTTTTGGGTTGCTTAAGTTCGGTCCAAGGGTTTTTAGTTGTTAGGGTTTCTTATAAACTCTAATTCGGTGCTTGTGGTTTTCGGTTACAAGTCAAAGGTTGTTTGGTAATCATTTTATTATACAAGGGTTGTTTGTTTGTGAAGTTAAGCCTAGCAAGCTTAATACATTCGGTTGACGTGATTGTGTGAGCAACCGTAGAGGCGATTGTGTTAGTCGCTTTAACTCGTTTTCTTAATCAATTATCTAAAAGGTACGCGTTTCTATTTACCTTTTATTTTGTGTTAACCATATGCTATTACTAGATCTAAATCCGCTGCGTACTCGTAGTAACTTGGTTACATAGATATTAAATTCCAACAGTGGCATCACGAGCCAACTCGTTTTAGCTTTATGGGTTACACGTTTTATGTTTTAATTATACGCCTAGTTAACATGCCTATGTGGTTTGTAATGAAAGCACCTTTGTCTTCACGAACTCAAAAGGACTTTTCAGCGGCAGGTTATGTATACTTACCCTATTTTGTGTTCAAATTTAAGAACCACTGAAATTACCCAACAAATAAACACAACCAAAGGTTTATGTAGTCAATTATTACAATCAGTTCAATATGTGTACGTCTCTACTGCCAATAACAATATACTACTCATACGACATGGAGTAAAAGGGTTAGTTACTTAAAAAATCATCAACGTATCTTGTTAATATGTATTAATTTGTAACTTATAATACAAAAACTTGTCAATACATGCAGTATTCAAAGTGTACACAAATGATGGTTTATGAGATACTGAGATAACTTCTTTTAATCTACAAATAAAGCATCTACATATATTACATATATATATATATAAAATATATTATATATAATAAAAATATAAATAAATATGAAATAGAGATATATATATTGGATATATTTTTAAACTATATATGTTGCATATAACATTATATGCGATGATTTTTAACTATATATGTTGCATATATCATATATGCATGCATGTATTTGCAACAAATTAATTCATCTTAATCAAGCTTTGATGGAGTCAGAGCTGCATAAGACCCATAACCTTTGCCCATATACTGTGCACCGTGTACATGATGCCTAGTATTAAACGGACTGCACGAGCTGTAAGCAAATCCCCATCCAAGCTGTAGTGCGTCGTTAGCCTCCATCTCAGCCAACACCTTAAAGAACAAATCTACATCACATGGAAGGGATAGCGGGCCATTGCTATTGTGGCCATATTCCGTTTCTGCATCTTCTAGTAGCATAGTAAACAAAGGATGATTAGCATACTTGGTCTTGATATTGAACCTTTGTTTCTCTAATCCCACGTACACAGGAAAGCATCCTTCTGGTGCCAATTTATTCTTGGACATACCTGAAACGCCACCTTTGCCAAACGATTGGCACCAGTTCCATGTCTTCACAAGAAAGTTTTTCTTTCCATTATTGCCTTCTATAGTATCCATCAACATATGTACTTAAGTAGTAAACTTAACACCAAATAAATAAAGATATAAGAAAATGTTTTCCTTTCCGTTTTTTCTCTATAACAAACAAGCTACCCTCGATCATAGGCCAAATCGAACATGGAACTTGTTTGTACATATGTTTTGATGGCCATGATTGATGTTAAGGTTGTGATCATGAAAATGGTGTTGGAGAAAAATGAATAACTTTATATATGAAATGTAAACCTAGGTATATATTGAGGGTTTAACTGGAGTTACGATCTGAACCGGGTAAATCTGATTGCTCATATATATATGCAACTTGCCTAAAGTATTATTATCACGTAGAGTTGTCATATGTATGATACATTTGATACATGCATCAAGTAACTATAAGAGAATGTTCAAAGAAAAGTAACCAGAAGATCATAATTTACCTTCATAACCTTTAAATATCTTGAAAAGGTATTCAATAAATATTACCTGGCCAGTTAAACAACTTCGTTCTAAAAAAAGGTTATATAAACTTTTAACGTTATCCGTTGTTGAAGACAAATAAACAAAAGAGTAATTGAACGCGCGTGTTTTATTGGCTGACAAAGTCGATAATATAAAATAGTTTATACTTTATAGTAATTTTTTTACTGAAGTTATGATAGTCAATTACAATTGCTAGTAGCATGCATGAACCCGTCTACATCTCAATAGACACGCTGAATTTGAACCTGTTACTTATCGCATACACTACAAGAAATAGGAGAACAGGTGACGGAATTTTCCCCAGCGACATTTGTCGTTGGGGAAAGCTCACTAAACGACAAAAATTGATCCTACGTGGCACCAATTCTCGTTGAAAATTTAGACCAAATATGCTGACATTTTCCCCGGCGACATGTCGCCGGGGATAATGCCGTTATATTTTAGCCAAATTTTTCTACCAAAAACGTGGCGGGATTTTTTCCCGCTTATGTTTCCCAGCGACGTGTCGCTGGGGATTCATTTGTTTATTAAAAAAAATTTACTAGTGTTAATTACTAAATGGCGTGACGTGTACACTATTTTCCCCAGCGACATGTCGCTGGGGATTCTTTTGTTTATTAAAAAAACATTATTAGTGTTAATTACGTTTTAGGAGTGACGTGTACACAATTTTCCCCAGCGACATGTCGCTGGGATTCATTTTGGGCTTCCAATTTGCGCAATTGGGCTTTTGGTTGGGGCTTTCATATTAAGAAATTGGGCTTCATTTTTTTTGGATAGTTACCCCGGCGACTTTGCTGACTTTTTATTAAACTTTGTTTTTTTGGTTTGTTTCGGTCCGATATTCCGTATATTTTAACAAAAAATATATATATACGTTTTTAAGGTGATATCGTTATACATAAACACATTTATATCATAAAAGTTTAAACAAAGTCTTCACATACAATAAAAAAAACATACGAATTACATTGCAAATGACAAACTACTCCGAAAAACATACAATTACATTGAAATGACAAACTAGCTACTCCAAAACAAGTATTTTCCATTTCATTGGAACTTCGGAAATAGTTGCAGCGAAATTAACTTTTAAGTTGTTCCGGATGCATATGCAATATCCATAGTTGTCTTGAGTTACACTTATCTTTCCACTCAAGAGCTTGCAGTTTTGAGCACTCTCTATTTCTTGAAAATCCTTGAGAATAGCTTGGAGGCGTTGAAGGTCCTAAAGAATAGCTTGGAGGTGTTGAATGTCCTGCATAGTAATTTGGAGGTGTTGAATGTCCTGCAGAGTAACTTGGAGCTCCAGGAGAACTAATCAATTCACAGAAGTCTTGTCTCTTCCAAAAAAAAATCCACATCCAAAAAGTTTCGAGCTTGTAAAATAGTAAAGAAAATCAATCTTTACAACTAACCAGAAATATTTATAAATTACACAAATATAAACATGTGATTTAATTAACATTGATTTGGACATGCATAATATAGTTTACCGTAACTCTCAGGTTTATATGATTGTCGGAGACCTACATCTCCTTCTGCACACCTACACGCAAAAGCTTCATGTGGCACCATGTAAACCATCTTTTTGTGGTTGTGACGTTAAGAGTGTGTGATATTTTGTGGTTGTGATAGTATCTGTTTTTATGGTATAAAAGAATTATTAGGCAAGGGTATTTGCGGAGGAAATTGGTGGTGAGTATTTGGCGAGAGTACTTAGGAAGTAGTAATTGGCGGGTGTATTTAGGCGGGAGATTTGGCAGGAATCTAATGAACACACCTTAACATATCGACTCTTCCGTTGAACGTCTAATGTATAACCTCCTAACATATCGACTCGTCCGTTGAACGTCTTAACGTATGAACCCTAACATCTCGACGTCAACCGTTGAACGTCTAATGTATAACCATAACATCGTCTCTTCCGTTGAACGTCCTAAAGTAAACCATACATATTGACTCGTCAATGAACGTCTAATGTATAACCCTAACATCTCGACTCATCCGTTGAACGTCTAATGTATAACCATAACATATCGACTCTTTCGTTGAACGTCTAATGTATAACCATACCATATCGACTCGTCCGTTGAACGTCTAATGTACAACCATACCATATCGACTCGTCCGTTGAACGTCTAATGTATAACCCTAACATATCGACTCGTCCGTTGAACATCTAACGTATAACCCTAACATTCTGACTCTCCGTTGATAGTCTAATTATAACCTAACATATCGACTCTTCCTTGAACATCTAATGTAAAACCATACCATATCGACTCGTCCGTTGAACGTCTAATGTATAACCATACCATATCGACTCGTCCGTTGAACGTCTAATGTAAAACCATAACATATCGACTCTTGCCGTTGAACATCTAATTATAACATACCATATCACTGTCCATTTTAGTTTGTTTTTTAACGCAATTACAACCCTAAATATCGACTCGTCCTTGAACGTCTAACGTATAACCCTAACAACTCGACTCATCCGTTGAACGCTAATGTATAACAATACCAAAACGACTCCTTCCGTTGAACGTCTAATGTATAACCATAACATATCGACTCGTCCGTTGAACGTCTAATGTATAACCATATCATATCGACTCGTCCGTTGAACGTCTAATGTATAACCCTAACATATCGACTCGTCCGTTGAACGTCTAATGTATAACCCTACCATATCGACTCATCCGATTTGAACGTCTAAATGTATAACAAAACATATCGAGCTCTTCGTTGAACGTCTAAAGTATAACCATACCATATCGACTCGTCCGTTGAACGTCTAATGTACAACCATACCATATCGACTCGTCCGTTGAACGTCTAATGTATAACCCTAACATCTCGACTCATCCGTTGAACGTCTAATGTATAACCATAACATATCGACTCTTCCGTTGAACGTCTAATGTATAACCATACCATATCGACTCGTCCGTTGAACGTCTAATGTACAACCATACCATATCGACTCGTCCGTTGAACGTCTAATGTATAACCCTAACATATCGACTCGTCCGTTGAACATCTAACGTATAACCCTAACATCTTGACTCATCCGTTGATAGTCTAATGTATAACCATAACATATCGACTCTTCCTTTGAACATCTAATGTATAACCATACCATATCGACTCTTCCGTTGAACGTCTAATGTATAACCCTAACATCTTGACTCATCCGTTGAACGTCTAATGTATAACCATAACATATCGACTCTTCCGTTGAACATCTAATGTATAACCATACCATATCGACTCGTCCGTTGAACGTCCAATGTACAACCCTAACATATCGACTCGTCCGTTGAACGTCTAACGTATAACCCTAACATCTCGACTCATCCGTTGAACGTCTAATGTATAACTATACCATATCGACTCTTCCGTTGAACGTCTAATGTATAACCCTAACATATCGACTCGTCCGTTGAACGTCTAATGTATAACCATACCATATCGACTCTTCCGTTGAACGTCTAATGTATAACCCTAACATATCGACTCGTCCGTTGAACGTCGAATGTATAACCCTAATATCTCGACTCATCCATTGAACGTCTAATGTATAACCATAACATATCGACTCTTCTGTTGAACGTCTAATGTATAACCATACCATATCGACTCGTCTGTTGAACGTCTAATGTACAACCATACCATATCGACAAGTCTGTTGAACGTCTAACGTATAACCCTAACATCTCGACTCATCCGTTGAACGTCTAATGTATAACCATACCATATCGACTCTTCCGTTGAACGCCTAATGTATAACCCTAACATATCGACTCGTCCGTTGAACGTCTAATGTATAACCATACCATATCGACTCTTCCGTTGAACGTCTAATGTATAACCCTAACATATCGACTCGTCCGTTGAACGTCGAATGTATAACCCAAAATCACGACTCATCCGTTGAACGTCCTAATGTAAAACCTGTAACAAGATCGACTCAAAATGTTGACGCTTAATGTACAACCATACCATATCGACTCGTCCGTTGAACGTCTAATGTACAAAAAAAACAAGTTATTATATATTTTATAAAAAAGTTATATAAATAACAAAAAAAACAAGTTATTTTTTTTATTTTTGATGATTCCCCGGCGACATGTCGCCGGGGATAAGTAATTATAAAAAATCATTTCGAATTATAATTAATATACGAACGAGGAACCGGACCGACTCCGCGAAACGAACCAATTTATATTTTTTTTTATAAAAAGTATATATTTATAAAAAAGTATTATATATTTTATAAAAAATCCATTTTAAAATAATAATTTATATACAAACGATGAACCGGGACAACCCGGGCCGAAACGAAACCAAATTAAATTTTTTAAAAAAGTTATATATTTTATAAAAAAGTTATTATATATTTTATAAAAAATCATTTTAAATAATAATTATATACGAACCAAGGAACCGGACCGTCCCGGCCGAAACGAACCAATTTATATTTTTTATAAAAAGTTATATATTTTATAAAAAATCATTTTAGATAATAATTATATACGAAACGAGGAACCGGACCGACCCGGCCGAAAAAAACGAACAATTTAATTTTTTTATAAAAGTTAAATAATTTATAAAAAAAGTTAATATATAATTTATAAAAAATCATTTTAAATAATATTATATACAACCGAGGGAACCGTACACGACCCGCCAAACGAACCAATTTAAATTTTTTATAAAAAGTTATATATTTTATAAAAAAGTTATTATATATTTTATAAAAAATCATTTTAAATAATAATTATATACGAACCAAGGAACCGGACCGACCCGGCCGAAACGAACCAATTTATATTTTTTATAAAAAGTTATATATTTTATAAAAAATCATTTTAGATAATAATTATATACGAAACGAGGAACCGGACCGACCCGGCCGAAACGAACCAATTTATATTTTTTATAAAAAGTTATATGTTTTATAAAAAAGTTATTATATATTTTATAAAAAAGTTAATAAAATATACTAAAAAAAGTTATTTATTATTTAGTTAAAAAGGTAATTAAATATACTAATAAAAGTAAGTTATTTAATTTTAAGTTTTCCCCGGCGACATGTCGCCGGGGATAATAACCCACCAAAATTTTCGTTACCCCGCCAAATACGCAACGACACAATAAAAAAAATAAATGGTTTCCCCCCAGCGACATGTCGCCTGGGAAAACAATTATTGATAAAGAAATTTGTTGCATCTTTTACATATAACAAAAACGAAAAAAAAATAACATTCTGCTACTTGGCAAATTTTTACAAGGGGATGGACAGAGAGGGGTAGTCAGGGGACGAGCACCCCCACCTCCAGAAAATCTACCATCACAAACAATTCGAGCACCACCACCACCTACATCACCACCACCACCTCCTTCACCACCCCCACTGACGGTTACAAGAGCACATGAGCACCTCCTCCTCCTCTAAACCAAATTCCTTTTCTTTACCCTCTAAATGAAAATTCTATATCTGCTTATTCTAACCTCTAATTATTGGTGGTGCTTGATAAGTTTAGTTTTTTGGTTCGACGTCACAGGTGGTTTGGTTGTATATTTTTTTTTTAATTTTGTTAATTATAATATGATTTGGTTAAACAAAATTATTATCTTTGTAAGAAGTTGTTAATTATAAAAAAATTTTAAGTAAATTTTTTTTTTGGTTTTGGCAGTTTGTACCCGACGGCAGCCAAGAAGGTGAACGAGCCGAGATCGAGCCGAGTTGACAGTCGAGCGACAACGAGCCGAATCCACATCCAAGGTTTGTTATAAAAAAATTTTCACATTTTGGTATCCCGGGTGACATGTCGCCGGGGAATGTGTCGCCCGGGGAGTTTATTGTTATAAATATTGGAGTTTAATAGTTATTATTAGTTTAATTGGGTTGAATTATGTATGTTACGTGTTTAAATTTAAATAATAATTATATATGAACCGAGGAACCGGACCGACCCGGCCGAAACGAACCGATTATATATTTTATAAAAAATAATTGTAAATAATAATTATATATTTTATAAAAAATCATTTTAAATAATAATTATATACGAACCGAGGAACCGGACCGACCCGGCCGAAACGAACCGATTATATATTTTATAAAAAATAATTGTAAATAGTAATTATATATTTTATAAAAAATCATTTTAAATAATAATTATATACGAACCGAGGAACCGGACCGACCCGGCCGAAACGAACCGATTATATATTTTTTCCTTTTGGTATCCCCGGCGACATGTCGTCGGGGAATGTGTATAGTTATTAAAATAACTTATGGTGGTTTTGTATTTGATATAAATGTGCTTTAGGAATGTTTTAGGATTTTAGTGATTAATTTCGGAAAATCCCCGTCTGAATTTAATCATCCTATAGAAAACCCGTCCGAAATTAATTTATTAGAAATTAATTTCGGAAAGTCCCCAGTTTGGGACTGCTTTTTGAATGTTTTGTCTCATTTAGGATATGAATGCGTATAATTGGTTTACTATTTGAGATGATTTCGACAGTGTTTCTCCTTTACTCCTACGAATATGTCTTTAAACACATATTTGGGGAGTTGAGGGGAAATGCTGCCGAAATTTTCTCAAATAGTAAATCGGTTATACGCATTCATATATGAGACGAATCATTCAAAGAGTGGGTTATGATTGCCTTCCATAGTTGCACTAGGTGAACAAAACATCTCGTATTCCTCGTTTGAATGTGTTTAATTAAGTTGCATATAATAACTAAATGTATCGTTAAAACGCAGTTATGGTATTCGATGATAAGAGTTGGACACTTTTACAGCGTCATGAACCATTATTTTATATCGGTCTTCAAAAATTCGTCGATCATTGCAAGCCGTTAGTGAATAGTGCCAGGAAAATAAAATGTCCATGCAAGTCTTGTCGAAATATATTATGGGTACACATCAAACACCTTTCAGACCACATTATGAGACAAGGGTGGGACCCACGTTATAAAATATGGGTGGAACACGGTGAACCGGCTCCACCTACGCCACCGCCAGTAATAGATAACACAAGACAACCTCTGATGAGTGACATGACAGCGTTACTTAATGATCTTAGCTATATTCCTCCGAATAATGAACACAATGAACCAACTCAAGGAGATATTGGTGAGACAAGTAACGAACCGACTCAAGCTACACGTAACGAGTTTGAAGAGTTATATGCCAGTGCCAACGAGGAGCTGTACCCCGGTTGTGACTATGTGACTCGATTAGACTTTATGGCAAAGTTTACCTATTTTAAGGCTAAAGGTAGATTGACTGATTCTATATTCAATGAAATGTTAGAGTTTTTCCAAAATGTATTTCCCATCAGTAAAGGATTCAAGCTCCCACCGTCATACTATGCAATAAAGAAGACATTTAAAACGATCGGGTTAGGGTACGAGTCGATACATGCTTGTGAACACGATTGCTGCTTATTTCGGGGAGACAATAACAAAGATTTGGATTTCTGTCCGGTGTGTAATACGAGTAGATGGAAAGACAGTAACACGCCGGGGAAGAAAGTTCCTAAGAAGGTGTTGCGCTACTTTCCGATCATTCCTAGACTACAACGTTTGTACAAGTCTAGTCACACTGCAAAGGATATGATTTGGCATGCTACTGGAAAGTGTACAGAGCCCGGTAAGATGCAACACCCGGTTGATGGTGGAGCATGGAAGAAATTTGACACCAAGTATCCAGATTTTGCAAAAGAACCAAGAAATGTTCGACTAGGGTTGGCTGCTGATGGTTTCAATCCGTTTGGCAACCTTAGTCAGGCCTACAGCATGTGGCCGGTGATATTGACAACATACAATCTGCCTCCGTGGTTATGTATGAAAGAGAGTTCTTTTATGCTGACGTTGTTAATTCCTGGCCCTAAATCCCCGGGCAAGGACATTGATGTTTACTTGAGGCCTTTGATTGAGGACCTGAAGGTTTTATGGGACCGGAAAGGTGTCGAGACTATAGACGTTGCTTCAGGCCAGAAGTTCAATATGAGAGCGATGGTTTTATGGACCATCAATGATTTTCCTGCTCGAAGTAGTTTGTCTGGGTGGAGTGGGCAAGGTTACAAGGCATGCCCTACATGTAATGAAGACACTCCATCTGTTCGTGTGTTAAGCAAAACAGCTTATGTTGGCCACAGAAGATTCTTAAAGAAGCCCCATAAATGGAGGCGTTCACTTGAATTCAATGGCCAAACCGATAACACAGATCCTCCTAAAGAATTTGGCCGGGATGTAATCCTGGCTCAACTTGATAGATTGCCAACGCGTGTGAAGGGTAAACATCCGAGTCATGGGGGTGTGAAGATAAAACGCAATGTTCATGTCGAACTTAACTGGACTAAACGGTCTATTTTTTACGAGCTTGAGTATTGGTCTTTTCTTTCACTAAGACACAATTTAGACATCATGCATATCGAAAAAAATGTGTTGGAGGCCATCTTGAACACTTTGTTAATGAATGATAAATCTAAAGACACCGCCAAGGCAAGACAAGACTTGCAAATGTTGGGCATTCGAAGTGGCTTGTGGCTCGGCCAAACCAAAAACGGGAAGTGCTTGAAGCCTCAGGCTGCGTATTCTTTCACACCAGAGAACCGAAAAAAGTTTTGTCAGTTCATCAAAGGAGTTAAACTACCAGATGGGTTCGGATCATGCTTCAAGCACAAAGTGACCGATAATGATACCAATATAACGGGCCTGAAGTCTCATGACTGTCATATAATGATGCAACGTTTACTTCCTTACGGACTTCAAAATTACTTGCCCGATAAGATTGCAAAACCAATAATCGAGCTATGTTCCTTGTTTAAGCAAATCTGCTCTGCAACTTTGATGGAGGATGACATGTTGAAAGCTCAGATCAAGGTGGTCGATATTCTGTGCGAGCTTGAGCTCATATATCCTCCTGCTCTCTTTGACATTATGATTCACTTGGTTATCCATTTACCTCTAGAGGCTCTTGAAGGCGGGCCTATTCGCCCCCGGTGGATGTTTCCATTTGAAAGATACATGAAGAAGCTAAAAGGTTATGTACGAAATAAAGCTAAGCCGGAAGGTTCGATTGCGGAGGGTTATGTTGCAGAAGAAGCATTGACTTTCAGTTCTCATTATTTTTGGGATGTTACCACGAAATTTAATCTATGGCCACGCCTCATATGACTAGGAGGATAGGATGTGATCAAAGAAAACATCACCAAGAACCTTCATGGCATGAACCTTGTGCCACTTGATGTTATGACTAGCAAGAACCAATGCCCAAGTTTCTCAAAACTTGTGCTATAGCCATTTGCCACCTAACAAGGCTCAAGTAGACCAATGGAATATGCTTAGGATCTTATCCACTATAAATAGGTAGTGGCATTTGGTGAAGAGAAGAAGGCACATCTACACTTCATTTATACCTTGAAAAAATCAAACAAAACCCTCATTTGTGCCTAAAGATCCCACGCCTCAAAACCACGGTCCCAAGAAGCAATCATTGCTTGATTTTTCTGATCAATATTAGTGTTCTCATTCATTCCTAAGGAAGTTTTCTAAGAAGATTTGAAGATTTTGTTAAGTTTGGAAAAGAAATTTGCAAGAATAGTGTTTTGAAGTTTAAGCTGGAACTTTTGGATCTGATTTTGGGAATAACTTGTTAAGATTTTGTTATAAATCTTCAAACAAGTTCCATAATCATCCTTAAAGCTCTAAAGTACATTATAATATGCATGCCATGATCATATCTATACTTGTTAGCTTTTTTAGTTGAAAATATTAAGTAAACATATTCAAAACTCATAAAACCCAATTGTTTCCCATATTGAGTATAAAATATTATGATAAAACAAGTGGTCATAAAATAATTATATATTTGGAAAAGTGAGAGTCTTATTAGATAATCATAGACTCCGAAATCAGATATTTTGTTGAGAAACGAATCTATACATACAGTCAAGTTTATAACTACTTATTTCTCAAAACTAGTTACTTTTAATCTACTTTTATAAATATATAATCAAAACCTTTTCTTTATGATTTAAAATATCAATTTAACTACAAGTGCTATATTAGTAGGAATTTTATAAAGGATAATTGAAGCCTCTTCGGATGTCGTATCGATTGATTTGGTTTGGATTCGATTTAAAGTGTCCTAAAACCTCCTCGTTAAACGACATGTCAGGACCTTTATCCATAATGAATAGCCCAAACGATAGTACAAATGTTAATATAAAAGATCAAAACCTTATTATATCCAAAATACATCATGAGTTTATCAAATTACACTACAAAGTATATATGTGCATTGTATTGTGTACGATTTGACTGTATGCTTAGCAGTCCTTCCTAATCGACCTACAACTTAAATTGGTTGTATTCGGTCTTTATCGAGACCTTATCAGTAGTGTTATATCTGTTCAAATTCATCTGAGGTGAGTTCATAGCCCATACGTTTTAAATTAAATCACACATTATAAGTTTTGGGGTGAGAAACATATGCACGTTTTACAAATATCGGACGCAAGTGTACATTTTATCATGATTTTACGTTTGCCTTAAGTTGCGATACCCACTGTTGCCCATAAATCAAGAACTGTTAAATACACATATATGCTACTCGTGGATAACATTATGTGAGCGCGAAAGATAATAAATAGATCTATTTGGGATGACTTCCCGTTCCGGGTGACTAGCTATCATGTAAAACGAACGTATTTCATGTCGTAATACTGGATGTTAAGGGTTGAACATCATCACGTGCAATTGTAGGCAAATAATATATCTATAAATATTGGTATTCAATTATGTCGAGTTTACGGTGTCATGAGCTTAGAAAACGTAAACACATTTGTGATGTCGCATCTGTTTGCAATTTAGCACGGGAAAGTCTTGCGGTCCTGCATGATCATTTATTAAACCTATGAAATTCACCAACTTTATGTTGACGTTTTAAATGCAATGTTTTTCAGGAGGTCATTAAGCACGAGGTGCGAAGGATACATTGGGGGTTATATTTTGAAGTCATGCATTAAAGATTTAGTCGCATTACATTTTGTTTATCCGTTATGGGCTGTAAATCTTTGTAACAATATCAAGTAAAGCTTCGGGCTTTTGTAACAAATACTTAAATAAATCCAATGTATCAGTTTAAACGACTTTTTGTGTCGTTCTTATATTATCTTGTGTTATTGATCTGATAAGTAACACGCCCCGGACCCTTATTCCGCTGCGACCCATTTTGGGGGTGTTACACTAAATCATGAAGGATAATGGAATCAAAACAAGCTATCATCCCAGATTTAAAAGAAATCACGGACAAAAAAGGCCCCGTCCCGATCCGGTTTGAGCTGCGTGACAAACAAACCGTTATGCCTCTCGGTGACCATGCGGCTCATTGGTCTAGCTACATCGGGGAGGTCATTAGGGGTGTGCCTTTGTACTACCCTTCTTGGCTGAAGGTCCCGAAGGAGCGGAAGGCGGCGCTCATTACAGATATTGGGGTCAGTTATCCTTTTATGTTTATTTCATTATCGTGTTCATTTATTTAATTGTGTATATTTATCTAAATTTGTTTATTTATTTATATCATATAAATAAATAAACAAATTTAAATAAATATATAAATTATATATCTAACTCTGTCTTCGTTTTGTTGTATATGATTGCAGACCCAGTTTGATCTGAGGCCGCACATGGAATCCCCCGATTGGACAGAGATCAACGCGGGCATCCAGCAGCACTTGCAAAAGGCGTACAATACCAACAAGGCTGCTTTCAAGGCCCAGCATTGGGTTATAGACCCTACGACCGGGACTTATGATGTTGAGAAGATCAGGCGGGCACGTCCGAAAGACATTACGGCGGAAGAGTGGGAAAAGTATATCATGTTTTAGAATGATCCTAGGAACATTGCCCGAGCTGCTCAAAATTGGCAAAACCAGGCAAACAGCACGGTGATATCTCGACAGGGATCCCGGTCGCTTGCTCGCCTTCGAGATGAGATGGTAATAAACATTATAATTATTTTACATACATATATAAATATATATCTGATTATACGCTTTGGTGTGTTGTGATTTGTCGTTTTTAATTTGTTTTATCTTATATGCGTGTGTATGTACAGAGGCAGAGCTCAGGCACTCAGGAGTACTCGTCGCTCATTGACACCTTCTTCGCGGTACACACTGTTAACGGGGAATTCCTTCGGGATGAGGACCGACGTATATACGTAAGTTTTGTTTCAAAACACACTTTAATGAATTATCGAGACTTAATGTAGCAACCCGACTAATATATTAACTATCTTGTGTTTTTGTCACTACATAGAAGGAGATGAGGAGGTTGGAGGCTACGGGTACCTACACCGATGATGAGATCAATCGCCTTACTAGAAGAGGTAAGCAGCGCGGGCACATTCCCGGTTTTAGTAGGGTGTGGCCAGCATGGGCCACAGCCGGTCCAAGTACGCCCGCGTCTGAAAGCACGGTCAACAGCCTACAAAAAAAACGTAGATTTCATGATGAGTCTTTTCAAAATTGACTCAAAGTATTCAGATATGTTTTCAGAGTTTGAGTCGGGTGGTGCCAGCGGGAGTGGCGGGTACGGGGACGACGAGGAGAGTGCCGACGCTCAGGAGGACAAGGATGAGGATGGCGATGGCGATAGTTAGTTGTGTTATATATGGGTTAGTATGCTACATTGTTTCCCTATCCTACTTTATGTTCATCTTGGCGACCTGTATGTAAACACTTGTTTCCCTATCCTATCATGTTGAATATTGACTTGTAAGCCCCGTTTATGACTAGGAAGCAACGTTTTGTAGACTTATTCGGATTTTGGACGATTTAGCTTTATTATGTATTGGTTTTGGTACAAGTTGTGATGTATTTGTATTGCGTTGATCCGTTATATTGTATTGTGTTTTGGTACAAGTTGTGATGAGTTTATACAGGTTTTGATACAGGTTTGATGTTTGGTAGATTTTTTCCGGAAAAAATCCAGAAAAATTCTGGAAATCGCCTGCTGTGCAGGCTGCAATTAAAAAAAATGCATACTATTAAGAAAATGACAAAAATAAGGTGCTACGCGTTGACTAGTCAACACATAAGGACCCATTCCCCGGCGACATGTCGCCGGGGATACCGTGCACTAAGCGACAAAATACATGCGTAGTCGTTGACTTGTCAACGTATAAGGAACACAATCCCCAGCGACATGTCGCCGGGGATAATACATAATTAATTAAACTTTCAGTAAGTACCGTAATTAACTAATTTTTAAATAGGACTTTCCCCAGCGACATGTCGCTGGGGATTATGTGCCACCGTGGCACTAATTCTTTGACTGAAAATTAAGTGGGTCCCACCGTTTCGCTGGGGATTGTCGTTGGGGAAGGTATCCCTGTCGAGCTTTCCCCAGCGAACATTCCCCAGCGACAAGTCGCTAGGGAAAGGTATCCCCAGCGACATGTCGCTAGGGAAAGCACCGAATTTTCGCCGGGGAAAGTGTATAATGTTGTAGTGATTTTAGCTGTTTATTATTTAGCTTATTGTATAATCGTATTCGGTTGTGTAACGTATCTTGTTCGTGTTTCGGCATTTTATTAGTTTGTTCACTTAGCTGAATCTCGCTATCATTCCATGTGATTGATTATGTTACGTTTTGGATCGCAGTTGTTTAGATTCGCGTTTTGAGTTATTAGCACACAGAATTTAGTTTGTTGAGATCTAGAATATGCAAGAAGAATTAGTAGTTTTGCTCTTTATGACGAAAGTGTTAATCCGTTATTATGTCTTCTTTATGTTGTTTGCCAGTAAAGCTAAATTCGTTCTTCTTTGATCTCTTAATGGCATAATCCTATTGTGATTTGTGTAAGTTTGGTAACTTGTAAGTGTTTCGATGTTTTGATTGTCCTGTTGAGCCGTGCTATATTTATTAGTGGTATTGAAATTTATGATTCTATGTGATTGATTATTTTTGTTCTAAGATAAGATTATAACATAGGTAATTCTTTGTATTGGGATCGTTTAGATTCGTGTTTCGAGTTATTAACACGCGAATCTCGTTTTTATGAATGTTGAATGTACTAGACTACTAGATGAATTGATAACTCCTGTTTTCGTTGGAGTATGTTAGGTTGTTTTAGAGATCCCCATGAAGATCTTAATCCATTATGAATTTTCATCATTAAGTATTCCGTGTTTTTTGATTTTGGTTGCCGCAGTTTACTTAAAATCTGTAGGCCATAATACACGTTATCAGTATTTTGTGTTTTCTTATTTCTATTTTCACATTTTACTTAAAAGCTGTAAGCCATAATACGCGTTATTAGTATTCTGCGTTTTCTGATATATCTAATATCTAATCCGATTTTATGTTCATTTGGATACTATTCTGCCTTTCGGTTCAATTTTAGACTCAATCACACTTCGAATTTGAGGCTTCTTTTTTGATCCATAGATGATTAGATGAACAATCGAACAGATCACTATAAACTAATAATCTCAATCTTAATTGGCTGTTTATTTTAACTTCTTATGGTGCTTAGTGCTATTTCAGGAACTTTCTTGTTCAGTCTGTAGTGAACTTTTCACGTTTAAGTTTTAGAGATTTTTTTGGTTAAATATCAGTGAAAGAAAATGGAGCCAGAATCAAATACCAGCAATGAAGAAATGAAAGATGCATCATCCGATTCAAAAAATGCTGAAGTTGAGGCCATGGAAAAGACCGCGTAAAAGGGAACAATGGAAGTGGAAAAGCAGGCCTCAAGTGATGATGTGAAAATGTCTGATGTGGATTCTGAAAGTGCTGAAGCTCTGGCTAAGGAAAAGGCAGAAGGTAAGAAGCCAATGGATGTTGAAAAGCAGGCCTCAGAGGATGATTTGAAGATGCCTGATGTCGATTCAGACTCTGCTGAAGCAGTGGCCAAGGAAAAGGACAAGGGAAAGAGAACAATGCAAACGAAGGAGCAGACTACAACGGATGATGTGAAAATGTCTGACGTGGACTCAGGAACTGCTAAAGCTGAGGCTAAGAAAAAGACCAAGGGTAAGAAGCCGATGGAAGTGGAAAAATAGACCATGACCGGTAATGTGAAAATGCCTGATGTGGATTCCATAACACAACAAGCTAAAGGAATAGCACTCGGTACTCGGTAAAAAGACTGCAACTGCTGTTAAAAGTGAATATTCTCTAAGATCAGCTTCAAAAGGATCAGATGGGAAAGTTACTTCAAAGTCCAAACCACCAAAACGTAGCCAGAAACCGAAAGGGATGGATGTGGATGTTGCTACAGAGCACAAACCAACAAAAGCTAGGCAAGGGCCGAAAGGGATGGATGTGGATATGGAAGTTACTTCAAAGTTTAAACAAATAAAAGGTAGAAGAGGACCAAAAGGGGTGGATGTGGATGTTGTTTTAACAAAAGCTGGCCAAAAGCGCAAAGGAAAGGAGAAAAAAACAGATGCTGGTGATGATTACCGAGGTTGGGAACATACCGAGGAGGCGTGTAAGAGGATTAGGAAGGGAAGAAAGCACGATGATAAACCTGATGAGGATGGAGCAGGAGCTGCTGCTGGACAACGAACAACTCATTCAAATAGGCCAGTTAATTCTGTTTAGCGTGTTGTTCGTTCTTATTATTGGTTGTATAGTTGTATCAGCTCAATGTTTCTTTTTGTATGAATGTTTTAGAATTAAATCACGTCATCAGTTGAGAGCTAATAGGTCGTAATTCAAATTTCTTATATCTTGGATTTTTTATATGTAGTTACTTGGGGTGAATAAATGCA
Source organism: Tanacetum coccineum (assembly GCA_026074375.1). Lineage (NCBI taxonomy): Eukaryota > Viridiplantae > Streptophyta > Magnoliopsida > Asterales > Asteraceae > Tanacetum > Tanacetum coccineum. The sequence goes on from BQNB010070665.1 coordinate 23,866, forward strand.
GTTTCTTTTCATCATAAAGCTGTGCTTCAAAGTGAAATTCTAAACAATTTGAAGGGTATAAAGACTATAATTTGATACTATTGTTTTGTTGAGCTTATATAGGGTATAAACCATTTGACAGTAGGATTACCTGATTCTATTTTTGAAAGCTGAAATACTTAAAAAGTAGACACTGAATGTACCATTTTTAAGATTGAAGATCTAAACAAGTTTGATCAAGACTTAAGATCTTAAGCCTTAACATGGTTTATTAAGATTGGACTTTTATAGTTCTATTTAAACTAGCAAATAATATTCGAAGTTAAAACTGCACCAACAAATTAAATAAGATTCTCTAAAGAATATTAATCAAAGTCATTGCTGTCACAAACAGTGTCATCAATCTCACTGATTTAGAATGCACTGTGTTGGATCTTATTGAACTGTGTTGGAACTTATTGTTGTTCACATAGAAATAATAGAGTTAAGATCAACATAGACTCATTATTTATCATAGATCCAATGAATCAATATCAATCATCTATTTTTTCATCAAAAATAAAAAAACTCACTTTCCACCTCTTTTTAAAAAATAAAATATCTTACAAACGGTAAATCGTCACACGACAAAAAATACACCATCGTGACGAGTATTTTTTTATCTTTTAGTAGACGGGTGACACGATATACTTTCGAGAAACTTTTTTTCGATATTTTTTTTCAGTCACGAATTGCGAAAATCATATATGATTCGTATAACGAATCATATATGATTCGTATAACGGAATCATAAATGAATTTCATGAAATCATATATGATTTCATAAAATCATAATATATGATTTTGGATTCTAACGAACTTTTTTTCAATTTTGTTTCAGTCACGAATGGGGAAAATCATATATGATTCGTTTATTATATCGAATATCGATATATGTTTCATAAAAATCATACTTGAATTCATAAAATCATATATGATTTGGCTTCGACGAAACTTTTTTTCAATTTTGTTTCAGTCACGAATTGCGAAAATCATATATGATTCGTTCGTATAACGAATCATATATGATTTCATAAAATCATATATGATTTCATAAATCATATATGATTTCATAAAATCGTATATGACTTCATAAAATCATAAAAAAAAGTTCGTCGAAAGTACATAGTGTCGCCCCTCTATAGAAAGTTTAACATGGTTTATTAAGATTGGACTTTTATAGTTCTATTTAAACTAGCAAATAATATTAGAAGTTAAAACTGCACCAACAAATTAAATAAGATTCTCTAAAGAATATTAATCAAAGTCATTGATGTCACAAACAGTGTCATCAATCTCACTGATTTAGAATGCACTGTGTTGGATCTTATTGTTGTCCACGTAGAAATAATATATGTCCGGGAATTTATTCGAGTCTACGGGGATGCACGCATTAATACGTAGAACAATTATAGTAAATATATTAAATGTAATATATTTAGTGATAAAGCTTAAACGAGCATTAAATATTTATATGTATTTAATGAGAAGTATTATTAGTCATTTATATTTAATGGGACTAATAGAAAAGGAAAGTGTGAGAATTATTTCTTTTTGTCTTAGTCAATTAGTTTCCTAATCTTCAAGAGGAGGTGGAATTGCCTAACTTGCAAGCCAAGTTGCATGCTTATATAAAGAGATCTAGGGATCATTATTTGCATAACTTGAAAATCGAAACCCTAAAACTCTCCTCTCCTCTCCCTCTTTAGCTCGATCGACCGAAACCCTCAAAAGGGTTTTCGGTTTTACTTTTGTTCGACAAAAGAAACCACAAAGGTTTCAAGGGTTGATTTCTTCAAGAACGTGGTGGTTTGCAAGCTTTATCACTACTAGTACTAGCATACTTAATTGTTTGCTAAGAATGTATTGTGTGTGTTGAAGTAGAAGGATCTTACTTTAGATCCTGGGTGGTTATTGCGTGGTATTCGATTTATACACACGCGTATATTCAAGAAGGTGTTTCGTTAATTGTTAAAAGGTACACGTTCTTGTTCCCTTTGTTAATTATGTATTCTATACGTGTTTATGTGTTTTCCGCTGCGTACTCGTGTAGTTTAATGGTTAATTAGTTGTAAAATCCCAACAATTATATGAGCCATGAATCTGTTAACAATTATAAAAAAAGGAGGATCTTGGAGCCACCCTAGGACAGAGCGCAAACGGTTTATTAGTATTAGAAGGCACTCGATAAATGACATACTATATAATGAGTTCTAAATACACATAGTAGCACTTAAAAAGAGTGGGTCTACCCGACACCAAACACTGACTTGTTTTGACCCGGGCTTATTTTGACCCGTTACTTGAAAAGCCTGCTTTGTCACGTCTAGTGAGAAATATAGGCATAGTCAATACACTTAGTACCAAGAAAAAAGAGATGTACAGTGTATTCGAAAATATTTAGGCATTGTGACTACTTTAAACCATTGAAGACATGTTGGTGAAAATCAGTTGGTTAATTTATAGGTAAAATGACAAAAAAAACACCTTTTTTTAGGAAACATTTTTCACCAAATACGCATTTTTCAGCCAAAATAACCATTTTTTGGTACCGTCTGTGCAAAATTGGTCCTTGTACGAACTCCTGTTACAAAGTTAGTCCTTGTGCGAAATTTGTTTGAAAAGATTGATCGGTGATCCTTATGCAATATCACTTTTAGGAAAACAGAAAAATTAACCAATTTAGTAAATTTTTCTTTTTGTATATTTTTGTGTTTTAGAACAAAGTTTTGCACAAGGACCAATTTGGTAAAAAACAGATTGCAAAGTACCAGTTCTGTAAAACAATATAAAAAGTCCCGCCTTCATTCACATAAACATATAACCGTTTTTATTACATGTCACCATATAACGAACTTAACTTCTCATAACAAACCAATTCTCTCTTTTTGCGATCATTTCTTGACAGTTATTTGTACCATCTCCAATCCCTTCATTCATCACTGATTTGGTTAGAGTACGTTTCTCTTTATATACCAATCTCCTAGTCGCATCATAACAAATTTGAACGGCATGTTAATTGTGAGTCGCAAAAATTTGTATCAACAACCGGTAGTTTTTTGTTTTTTATTTGTATCTTTACCGTTCGAAAATGTTATTCTGTCTAGTAACATGTTTGTGATGATTTAAACTCCATTATATTGTTCTATCTTATATACACTTTTAATTTGGTCACTATGTTTACATGATATCTATAAACTATAAGAAAATTTGTCTAGTAACGTGTTCTTTAAATTTCTTTTGGCATATTCTTGCTGTATATAATGTTAGATTTAGAACAAATTTATATCGAAAATGGAATTGCTTATCGTGAACTTGTTTTATTCGGTGTTCTTTTTCAGGAACTTTCTTGTTCCATTTGTAGTAGAATTGATAAGAAGACTGTAACTGCATAGGCGTAACAATAGTTTGTGGGAAAATAAAGTATTAAAGAAAATGGTCAGGGTATCCAAAACTAGTCCGTTTCGAGTAAGAAGTCATGCAGAGATGAGAGCAAATACTGATACTGACAGTGAAAACAAAGAAGATACGGCATCAGAGCCAATATCAGAAGAGGAAAATAGCAGTTCAAGTACTAGTGATGAAGAGAAAAGCGATCACGAAAAAGGCAAGGGAAAAAGGCCAATTAAAAGAAAAGTGAGAGAGCAAAAAATGAGGAGTGTAATAGCGTTATCGTATAGTCCAGAACAAGCCAAAGAAGTTAGAAAAAAAGATGCTGAATTCAAACGGAAAGCAGCTGCTGCAAAGAGAGGCAGGGGAAGAGGAAGAGGAAGAGGGAGACCGCCCAAAGAGCGCGGTGTAAATGTTGGTTCAAATGCTGGGCGAAACCGCAAAGGAAAGGAAAAAGAAACTGATGTTTTTGAGCTTTCGGATACCGAGTTAGAAGAAGCGTACAAAAAATTTAGGATGGATAGAAATGACGATGATGACTCGGATGAGGATGGAGGTGGTGCTGGGCAAAACCGCAAAGGAAAGGAAAAAGAAACTGATGATTTTGAGCTTTCAGACACCGAGTTAGAAGAAGCGTACAAAAAATTTAGGATGGATAGAAATGACGATGATGACTCGGATGAGGATGGAGGTGGTGCTGGAATAGGAGCGCAAAATCTGTCAAATCGGGTTTATTAGAACAAGTTGTGTGAAAGTGTTGTGCTGTTGTTGTCATGGGTTCTTTCGGGGTTCAATCATTTGTACACGATAAATGTAGTAGGATATGTCGTAATGTTGCAGTCTTTACTCTTTAGAACGATACTTTAGATGTAAAGTGGGTATGGGATTATAGCACTTAGATAATAGATATAGTGAAGATGGTTAGTTGTTCATAACAGAGCAGCTAAAGACATTTGTTGATAAAATGCTTGACTTCTTTATTATGTTTCTTTGTATAGCTTAAGGTTTACTATTTCTCTAACAAATATTTTACCATTAACTAAGGTAATTTCTTAAATATATGATCATACCACCATCAGCATAACATCATACCAGATCAATGTTACTGTATGATACGTATCCAAATGATGTTGGAAAATGTTGATCTCCAATACCTTGACATGGCATTAACAACCTGATATCTACACATAAGGTATACAAAGAGAAAACGACACTCCAATATCGAGTAATTCGGGCTCTCGGCCCTGCCCTATGAAAGAAAAACTGACTCGTATAACCCAAGTTTTGGTAATACACAAATTCAGCAGTCTATTAGATACTCCGTACTTGTTAACATGATATTGCTTTTCGGGTTTTTTCTGTCCTATCGTAACATACTTTGGAAAGTTCAGTGTTACAGAGATTGATGAAAATTGGTAAGAAAACAAAATCTGTAGAAAATATACTGATAATCATCAAAGATTAAACAATCATGTGGAGATGCAAAAGACACAGGACAGATTGTTTTTCAACATAGTTGTTGAATGAGTTGTATACAGAAATTTAACATAACTTGGGCCTGCTAATATAAAACAGTTAGCCCAAATTGGGCCTGTTAGATATGTATACAGAAATTTAACATAACTTGGGCCTGCTAATATAAAACAGTTAGCCCAAATTGGGCCTGTTAGATATAGAAATTTAATCAAAATATAATTGCAGCACCAGCTGATCTGGAATTTAACCAAAGTTTTTATAAGAAATGAGTTTAACCAAAGTTTTTATAAGAAATGAGTTTAACCAAAGTTTTGCTACCTCTTAAAAATATCGATAAATCTTTTATATAATAGTAAACCTTGATATCACATACTAATATTGACTTACTAGCGCGATCCTGAATTAGATCAATCACAGTTATTTAGCTGCTCTATCGTTTCTATAAGTTCTAACGCTCTTACTTTTGTGTTTTCATTGTTATTGTACAAGGTTATTATGAGCTTTTGTGATCACATATAAGTGCAAATTGTGATCATTGTAATACCATAATAATCGTGAATTTTTGTCGAGTAAATTAAATACTCCGTACCGTTCAACAATAGTTGGCGTCGTATTTTTCTTCTTTACATGAATATCATATCTAGTTACAGCTGTGTTAGATTTCATATTGAGCCACAAGATAACTTATGCAGTTTTTGGCTCAAAGTGCTGCATTTCTTGTAAGCCTACAATGTCAAGTGTCACAATTATCGACATCGTGGGGTTTGTATGTTGAATATAAGGCATCACAACTATTTAAACTTTGGAAGTTTTTGAATTTGAGAAAGTTGCCTAGTTTGAATGAATCATGATTGATGATGATGGATCAAAGGTCTACCAGAAAATTAAAACTCCCAATAATTGCTGCAAAAAAATAGTTCCCTTGTTTTTTTGCATTTTGTATCTTTTTGGTTTTATTATTAGTTTTTATAATCACAATCTTCTAATTTTTTTATAACAGACCTCAATAAATACCAAGCAAAAACGAAAGAGAACCAATTATGGAAATACTGAACCATAACTTAGTGTTATCTAAGTTATGATTAGCAAAACCTTTAGCTTAAACTCATTTACAAGAATTTATTAACAACATATAACTTACATTTCATTGATAGGGTCGAGAACTAAATGAATGTTAACCATGACCCATTATCCGGGTGATGCGTGAACCTATCGCCCACTCATCATCAAACCATACTACTCGTAAGAATAACTTGCATTTCAAGCTAAATGTTTAGCGGGAAAGTTTGGAGTCAAAACAATTAGTAAAAATGAAAAACGGGAAAAGGTCAAACTTTGACTTTATATTTGGCGAGAACATGCCCTCGCCAAATATAACGCGACAAAGTCATCAATTTTAACAACTTGGTAATTATACTTCTAATCCTGGTCATTAATCTGGTTAGGGTTTTGGCGGGAAAGCTTGGAGCCAAAACAAATAGCGAAAATGAAAAACGAAAGAAGTCAAACTTTGACCTTATCTTTGGCGAGGACACGTCCTCGCCAAAAGATACGGCTAAATATTCAACAAAGCCTTGCCACAGTCAAAGTTGAAAACGAGTTTATTGTCGTTTAGCGGGTTTTTGGTGAGGACATCCATGTCCTCGTCGAAAGTTCGTCGCCCGTCCTTGTTTTTCTTGTAATTCCGTTGCGAACAAAACTAAACATAATGTAGGCTGACTTCTCAAGAATAGAAATGACCTATAATAAATATTCTTTGTAATCAACCTTTCAAGGATCAGTGGTATTAGTATGACTTTCTTTCAAATCATAGTATGGGAGCATATGGGCGATATGTTGAAAACCCGCTTCACCCATTTTGGCACGTTCTTATGTAGCAGCATTTCTATGTGTTGACCCGTTCGGCCTGTCGTGTCTTGGAAGTCCCATAAGCAAATAAAGATGACCCAATCCCGGCATGCTAACAATGACACCAAGTCGAGATTGCCATTTGTTTTTACTTGGGTGAGTTTATCAATCAATAAATTTTATCATTTGAATCATTGATATATATAGTATAAACGAAATTATTAAGAGACCTAAACATGTGACTAATTTTGTGTCTAACTAACACTAGTTTATTGGTTTGTGGATAAGCTGTCCCGGTGTTGTTACCGTATGTAGACACGTAAGTTTAGCCATATGATTAAACGATACCAATTAGCCATTCAATCATCACTCATAGTAGAATGAGGTCCTCAACTGGCATACATAAGCTGTCAAATCAATCTATGATAAATGACAACTGAATATACAATCAGGTCTCTTTATATAGAGAGACAAATACTATGTTTGAAAGCTTCCTATAATTAAGGGATAAGAATACAATCAATCACGTAATCAATCATAGCTAAAGATAAGCTGTCAAATCAATCTATGATAAATGACAACTAATACTCCCCCGCAGCTGGAGCGGGAGGTCTTCGAACGTTCAGACTAGAGCGAAACTCAAGAAATAAAGCCGGGGAGACCCTTAGTAAAAATATCTGCATACTGAAATCTAGAAGGGACATGAAGCACACGAACCTGACCGGAAGCAACATATTCTCGGACAAAATGAATATCAATCTCGATGTGTTTAGTACGCCGATGCTGAACATGATTAGTAGACAGATACACAACACTGACATTATCACAATAGACAAGGGTAGCAGTAGAGAGAGGAGCATGAAGCTCAAGCAACAAATTCCGAATCCAGCGAGTCTCAACAAAACATTGAACACCTTTGATATTCTGCCCCAGCCTAGAACGAGACAAGGTAAGCTGTGTTTGGGCAAACCAAGACATCAGGTTATCTACCAAAGAACACACAATACCGAAGGTAGACCTACGAGTACAGGGCAACCAGGGCCCAATCAGCCTTGTATAGCAGTGAGTTGGACTAGTGGACGAGACATGAAGCTAAAGTCGATGGTCATAGTCCACAGGACATAGCAGCAAAATGCGCTTCAAAGCAGGTAAATGTGGATCAGAGGATTCATGCATTAATGGCTGATCTGCTGCGAGCAATAAGATTATACGGGCGTGTAAATGTTTAATACTGAGAGCACCTGTAAGGTACGATATAAGTAGGGTCACTGACAGGATCACCATAGAACCGAGATTTGGACTAGTGTCCATAGGGGGTCTTGCATGTGTTACACTTGCTGCATGTGAGCGCGCTAAGAATTTCCTTGCAATTTAGATTGCACAAAAACAATCCAAACTATCGATCGCTGTGCAGTATATACAAAGAAATATTGAGAGAGCCAATGTCAAGTATAGCAAACTCAATATGAGTAATGTAATAATGCGCTGTAAGGAGAGCAGTAGGACAAAGCTTCCGGAGTATGGTGTCAATTCACATATAAGGGAAGATAGGCAACATCCGAACCCTTGTGATAAACAAATAGTAACGTATCGATTTTACTATGCTGAAAACCAACACGTGTAATAAAGCTAGCAAACTGTTGAAACCATGCCCGAGAAGCTTGTTTAAGTCCATACAAAGAACCCTGGTGGTTGATGCATGTAGACTATCTCAGATAACTGGCCATGAAGAAAGGCATTTTTCACATCAAGTTGATGAATGGGCCAATCACGTGTCACTACAAGACTCAAGACAGTACGAATAGTAGCCGGTTTGACAACCGGGCTAAAGGTCTCATCACAATCAATCCTTTGCTGTTGACTACGACTATTTGTAACCAATCGAGCTTTATACCTGCTCAACGAACCATCTGCATTGAACTTATGCTTGAAAAGCCACATTGAGTTCGAACAATAAAACATTAGTAGGACGAGGACAGAGCCACGCGTTCCGTTAGAATCAAAGCATTATATTTCTTCACCACAGCCTTATGCAATTAGGTCAAAGAGCATGATAAATTAGAGCGAGGGATGAAGGAATAGGCAAAGTAGTGGTGCGTGACACTTCATCCGCGCAAGAGGTTTTGATATTCTGGATTTTGCACGGGTGACCATATGATGAGTGAGTATTGGTAGTTAGGGCGTTCCCATGGGCAGTGGCAGTGGGTGAGGTGATATGTGTATTCGATGTTGAGCTTAGTGTAGTGGGCTTGTGAGTTGAAGATAGAGGAGGGATCGGCATTTATTGTTGGGTTGCTGGAGTAGGAGGGGTAGAAGGGTGGTGCGGATGTTGCAGTTGGGCTTGAGGCGATTGAGTAGGGCTCGTGTGAGTAGGAGATGGAGGCGTGGCAGTTGGGGGAGGTAATTGATGATTGTTAGGATGAGTAATTTAGAACGTAAGGGTGTTATGAGG
>BQNB010070666.1:5076-33048 GCA_026074375.1 Tanacetum coccineum
GAATTCACGGTAGATTTGTGAATTTCTACCGCTTTTCTTTATATAATAAAGAAATTCAGACTCCCATCCATGATATCCCGCTGAAAGGAATGAGTGGCATTTTCTTTGCAGAACCACTTTTTTGTACAGAACCAACATTTTTACTCCTAATAGTGCATGATGTACATCATATAAATGCAAGATGGCATTTTTGTAAATACCTACTACTTATTTTGGAAAAAAAAATTAAAGTAAGGGCAAATCAGGTATTTTTGTTCTCCATAAAAATAGCATTAAAAATGATTTTTAATATTTTCTTAAAGCAGTTCGTCTCCTCCTCCATAAATTACGTATTTTCGGTTTTCAGATCTCAAAATCAAAAACATTATCAATGCTCTTCCTCTTTTAACTACTGAAATCAAATTCAACCCCTAATTTAACAATTAAATGATACGAAATTAATTCATCATCAAAAGATAGATTCTTCTCATCATCAAAAAGTTCATCATCACCATCAAGTCTAGAACGCTCCAACGATGTTCCGTCACAAACCCTCACTCTTCGATCACCAGATCTGTTACTCATACTATTTACGGTGATGTTTGCGGCAAGATTTGTTGTTAAAAGATTAGATGGTGGTAGTCAGGACACTGTTAAAGAATTTCAGGTGATTTTATTTGGGTTAAAAACGATTAGACTTTTGAAGAAACGAGTGTAAATCTTTTGTAATTGTGATCCGTGGCTTTGATCTATCAAATTATAATTTTAAAGAAATACTACATACTGATGATGTGAAAGATTCTTGAAAGCTTGTGGGACCTGAAGGCAAAACTTGTATTGAAATTGTGCACCTATTATGCCGAGTCTAGTATCTCCTAAACCAATGTAAAAGATGGATCTATCAATAGGTTTTAATTATGTTTTTTTTGTTCTATCTTTGACCAGGAAACTTATTGAAGAGAATATATTGTTAATAAAGGCATCTTTTTATGTTTGTGTAATATTTATATAGATGTTTAAAGGTAGGTTGTTTAAAGATAGGTTATGCACATACGTTTTTGTTATTTCTAAAGATTGTGCATATATGTTATGTGTACCTAGGACTATCCGGGCTCAGTACATGGGGCCTACCACACTGGTCAGATGGCTGTAGAGGACTGCAGAATGCGGGTCCTTGAACGTTATGGGGAGGTTGACCTTTTTCAGCCAGTCATGGGTGAGGACACCCCTGCTTCTATTCCTTTACTGATATGTCGTTTTTAAACTCAAATAAAGCTTGGTGTAATGGTTAAGGTTCCTGTTTTTTGTGATTGTGATGTCATTAACATAGAACCATCACAAAGATGAAGGAGCCCTTTTAAATCAGTTGATAGCATGCAGATGCTATATGGACGTAAATTATTAAGGTTCATTGAATGATGATTGTGGACTTCTTTAATTATGGAATGTTGAACTTTGAGGATAGAAAATGGATCTTTTTTAATCCTTTTTAAATGATTTCATCCAACTTGTTGCTCAGTATTTAGTGGCGTGTTATGTTAGCTTGGTATGTCGTTAGCTTGGTATGTTGTTTGGAGTTGTTTTCGAGACTTTTGAATGATTGAGTTTTATAATAATCAGCTACAAGCTACAAAGCCATGATGGGGTTCATATTCAGTTTTTCGACATCCATTTGCTTTGTTAAAATAACTAATGTTTGTAATTTCAGGTATTTAACATCTTTGAAAATGACGGGCATATATGTTTTAATGATTTGACGAGAAAGTGCATCGTGCACAAATGTTCTCGAAGCCGTGCATATATGTTCAAGATAATTAATGGATGCACTTATGTTGTTTGGATGGTGCACAAATGTTCTCGAAGCCGTGCATATATGTTCTCGAAGCGTGCATATATGTTCTTGAAGCGTGCACACATGTTTTTTAATCTCTTGCACATCCATATTGTAATTTAATAGTATTTCATTTGATATTAAAATTTGTGTATTGTATTTAGGCTATACCTCATTTGATTGTTGATTTTGCTATGTTAATAATGTAACAAATTTGTTTACAGTAAAGTAAATCTTCAGTAGCTGCAGTGAGATAAATTTTGTCTACTTACTATGTTAAATGCTAACGAGTGTTTTATCAGTAATATTTGACCTTCCATTGTTATTTGACCCCCTTTTTAACTGGATATTTGTTCCTGAGAACTTGCATTGATGCGCAATATATGATTTTTCCATACTCTTTCAGTAAGAATGATGGATTTTGATTCGATAAATCTACAGGTGTGGCAATACAATACAGTGACTGAGTGGATAAGATGAAACTATCATTTGTCGAAAAACTGATTGCGTTCTTACCTTCAGCAGAGCTTATGTTTCTGACATATGCACATATCACTTTCCGTTGTATACCCATAGGATTCTTTTCTCAACGTGATAAAGTGTCTATCAATGATTAGAACCAATACAATTAACAATTTTTTGTTTATAACATAACCATTCTAAACTACTTAACACTCAGAGCATAGACACATGAGATAAATGAGAGTATGTTGCTGTATAACAGTATATACAGTTTATTACTACGACTGGTAATAGCTGTCTGCATACCACATATATCGATATATACGACGCATATAGATACACACATAGTTTACTATATAATGTAAGGTAGTATACAGTAATTATGAAATACTATATACTATTTATGAGATACGATATAATAATATATAGAATATAGTATATAATAAATATAATATAATATATATAATATATTCAAGTTACAGTAGTGCTAGTATCTTATAATTGTTAAAAATGAAAAGTATTTTAGACCATTGAATCGATTATTTTGATTAAGATGACATAAAATGTCATTAATGAAAATAAAAAATAGAATTAATATTTTTGTATAGCATAAGGGGGTATTTTTAGTAATCCGATTTGATTAAATATATGTTACAAATACCTCCATAACTCTTATTGGTAACTCCTCTCATAAATTATCCTTTTACGTTAAATATTTTATATACACTAACACCATGCATCCATCCATTAATATCATCTGCACACTAATCGAAAGGATCTAACGGTTTTTTCGTGAGTGTACGGGTTCGTGGTGAGTGCGAGTGGTGTGTGTACGAGACGGTGTGTAGTCATTTGGTGTACGAGTTCGTGTGTACAAAGTCGTGGTATACGAATCGGTGGTGTACGAGTCGTTGGGTGTATCGAGTTTCGTGGTGTAAAAAGTTTCGTGTGTACAAGTCTGTGGTGTACGATTTCGGTGGTCGTACGAGACTGGTGGTGTACGATCGTGGGTTGTTGCGAGTCGGTGGTAGGTGCCGAGTCGGTGTGTGGCGAGTCGGTTGGTGTAAAAACGATTCGTGTGGTGAGATTCGGAGGTGTACGATCAGTGGTGTACGAGTTGCAGTGGTGTAATTGAAGTTTGCGTCAATAATAACTAGAATCATGGCAAAGTGGCGAATCTAACAGAAATTCATACTCACCATATAACCGTCATGGTCAAAAGTCACATAATTAAATAGTTGTTTACACTGCATAACATAACGTTCAAAAACTTACAAGCAGAAACAAATGGATGGTCACTTAATCCTTTGTCATCATCAAACGATCTCAGATAGTTATATTTGACTTAAACTTGATACAAGACATAGTTGATCAATGATTATATATGCTTATGTTGGTTAATTGTTTACTAACTTCGTTAAGCCGAATCAGTTTGATTACCGCTATACTGACATGACGAGCCATGTGTCTCAAAAGTTTTTTGTGTAAGTTCTTTATTAATTTGTGCTGTGTCACTAAGTTCTCCAACTTCAATATTATTTTTCTAGATCTGTATCCATCGTTAAGTTTATATGCTGGTAATTTTATTCCTGTTGATTGTCTTACTTTGCTTCACCTATGGTGGATTTGAGATCCATTACTTATCAAAATCGTAGCACACTAATATCTTCAATTTTTCTAAAAATGTAAAACGTCTGGAAGTTTTTTAAAATAATCATGATAAGTCGTGTTATGCTATGAATATTATAAGATGAATAGATTGTATTTTCTTAAACTCTTAATAACGATGGATACGTATATTATATGAAGTAGTTAGAGACAAATTCCTTGGAGTTGTATTTTTTTTGAGAGTTATAAAGATTTTCTCCTTCATTCATGATTCCCCCTTATGTCTCTTATGACCGGTACCTTCTCACGGGAATATTAGATTTTTACGACTTATCTATTTAAATTTAAAACAACAAATTTAGAAAAACTGCACTATACTTTAAAAGTTTTGTACGCTACTATTATAAGAATTTGACACATTTAAAGACTAATTATTCTAAACATATTAGATCTTTGTCTAATGAAACTATACTACCGTATTCGTTTCATTAATGTCTGGTATTTACTATAGAAACTATCAGCTACCATCATCACAAGCGTATAGTTCTTTCTAATCTATTTGATTAGTCGTGCATGCCTATATATTCACACTTTTCCGGCAGCACCATTAGCAAATGGTGAATGAGTGTATTGTGATTATTTAGAATATGCTGATAAATTTGAATCTGGTTAAAGACGCATTCACTCAATACAGTGTAATTTATATTGTGTATTCTGTTTATTCTTAAAAGATAGTTTCGTAGGTAATAACCCACCACTCTGTATGATTATTAAAAAATTTAACTAGTGTTAGAAAAACGATTATATTCAACTGTACCTGTCGATTGTTATAAATTATTCTATTCACGTAAAAATATGAAACTAATACAGTCTAAAGGGAATGCTTGACCAAATGCACCCTAAATTATGAGTCATGGGTCCAAAAAGAAACTAAGGATACATTGGTATATAAGTAAATTCATAATGTTACTACTTTGTTAACATTTGTCACTCAACCAGATAATAAGAGAAACCATCATTTCACCACTTCAGTGATCAACCGACAACACATCATCATCGTCAATTCACATCATTTATGATCAACTCTGAGATTCCTTATATTATTATAGACTCACCCCTGATTATTACCAAAAATAATTCTTTCAACTTGTTACTATTAATAATAATTTACTCAACCACATGCAATCAAAACCACTAAATTAAACCATAAATAATAATACACAAAGTCGGTTGATGTAAGCAGTCGACATACATCATACCTTGGTACTTTTCTGGTGCAGAAAGAATAATAAAAAAAGTAGACAAGAGTCTAATTACATAAGTGGATGAACTGTCCCTGGCTCTGTGGTTTGTATTCTCAAAATTGCATAATATCCGGCCTCCTGATAAGTTTAAAAAGTTCACTGTATTAATGAACTAGAGACTTTATTATCTACTCTTCACAATACTTTCAAAAAAAAAATTCCATGTGCACCCATGTCCACCATTTACTATATCATATAACATTAATCAATAGATCCACTGCGTATTATACACTTATCTATACTTAGTTTGGTACATTCATCACATTTTAAGAAAGGGCTCAACATCTCAACATTATACCCTGTGAATTACCTTTTGCAAAATTAAAAGTATCCATGCAACTCTATATATATAGTTACTACATTGTGTATATAAGAATATCTAAACTAATAATATATATATATAAACACAAAGTATACAATAATAATAGAAAATAAAATAACTGAAAGATGCTGTGTTAGATATGATGTTTGTGTATGCGTGTACTACGTAGAGCAGAGCTATATAATATAGTAATAACGATATTACAGGTTAGTCTAGTAGTTCACTATCTTCATGATACTGCTCATATGTACGCACTATATAAATTCTCACTATACAAAAAGTATTCACGATAATCCATACAACTATGTATAGCTAAATTTGTCAATAGCCAAACATAAGTAATCATATAAGCTATCAACTCGAGATGGATAACTTGATCATAGTATACTATAATATGATATGTATATGTATATTACGTCGAGTATAGCTTCTAGATATGATAGGGGCATCTACGCTCTATTCTCAGAAGCACTGATTCTTCTCTCATGATGACACACACCTAATCAGACTTACCAGCTTTGAACATTCACATCAATGTCTGAACATGTTCATAGCTATGATTAAGTCTTGTTTTTCTACATTTATCATTGGCGAATAAGGGTATAAGGTATCCGAGTCCTGTCAACTAAAATTTTTACGTTTTTTTGAATTTTTTAATGAAAAATTTTAGAGGAAAAGGGAGAGATCGCGTTTTTAAAAACCTTTTAATTTTCCAAGAATTATTTATTTATTTTATTTTATATATTTTTTTAGTATATACTGTTTTCAAAAGAAAAAAAATGAGTGCATATATTTTTTTTTAATATTGTAAATTTTATGTTTCTAGTGTACATTTTTAACTTAATTTGATAATTACACATATTTTTCTTGTGCACATTCTTTAATCTTCAAAATTTATAACAAATGAAATACATTTTAAATACAATAAAAAACCCAAAACATAAATACATAAACAAAATTTGATATCAAATGAAATAAATTAGAAATATAAATCCAACTATATCCATGTTGTTTTAAAACATATGTGCACTCTTCGAAAAACATATGTGAACTTTTCCGCACTCTTCCAAGATCATATGAGCACGTCTTCCAAAAACATATGTGCACGTTGCGTTTTCTCATCAAATTCATTAGAACATATGTGCATTCCTTCCAAAAACATGTATGCTTGCGGTCACCACATAAACTTCATAATTAAACAAGGTATTGGTCTTCGTCTTTATCAAATATAGTCAATACCTGAAATTACAAACACTTATTATTATTTTTATTATGCACAACTAGTAAAGACATATGCATAATCTAAACAGATATGCATAATCTAAACATATATGCTTACATATTTCTTGGATTTTATGTCAACAATAAAAGACACATACACGCTCTTTTCATTCATTTTATGCAGGCCACAAAACATGTATGCACTTTCATTAAATATTGAAATTTGTTTTACATCGTAACAAACATAGACTATTAATCATATTTACAAATGAAACTCTTATTCCATAAAAAAATTTAGAAACCCAAATCCACTATACCTAATCATAATTCTATTGTGGTCAACTGCAACAAAAAAACTATATAAAAAAAACTATACATTTTCAAATTAACATACAAAAATTGCACTTATAAATCTAATGAAATAATATTAGGGTGCGTTTGGTTTGTTATTTGGAATCACAATGGGAATGAGTTTCGGAATAACATGGAATGATAATGGGAATGAAATTAAAAAGAAGGCACATTAGCCTCCTATGAGAGAGCCCACAAATTAATACATGATTCCAATTTTTGATAACCACAATAATATACCAAACATCACTATCATTCCAACTATAATTCTTTTATTCTCATAGACACATACCAAACACACCCTTAGACAGTAGTGCAAACCACTGTTGTGATATACCGATTTGTTTCATTTATTTTAAAAGTTAACAATTCCCTTACATCCATAATTAATGACCTATGCTGAAACCGTAATAAAAAATTTAAAAATTAAAATCAAAATTGATTTCAAAGACTGAACCGAATAATAAATAAAAAACGATTTTAATAACTAAATCAATTTCAAAAATAAAGAATCAAATATTGATTTGATTGTTTATTAAACGATAGCGATCCTTCTCCCTCCTGGCTTCACTCAATAGGAGGAATTCCTATGTGTGTGGGAATCCTAATAGCTTTGCTGAAAGAAAATTCAACCATTTCTGATTATTTTGTGCGGTTCGTGGTACTTGGCTTTCCTACTGGCTCTAAGTTTAATTTTTTGTTTCTATTTATGCCTCCTCAAGATATCCTGAAAAGAAATTCTCTAAGGGAATATAATTACTCACTTATTGATACATGGGATGAGAATGCAATTATTGTTAGGCGATTTCAAAAGAAGTAGATCAAAAAAAGAAAGGCTTGGTACGATTTTTATGAAACCGTGGCCAATGCTTTATAATCACTTCATCTCTAGTGCTGGGCTTATTGATCTTCCCCTGAAGGATATTCGTTTCTTGGGCATCAAATCGCCAAGAAATGAGTAAATAGGATATGTGTTTAATTTCTGAAGGTTACTTCTGAAATGTTCCTTCTCTGTCAGCTATTTGTCTTTGACAGCATCTTTCCGATCACAGACCCATCATTATGCGCGAATAGTTGTTACTGATTATGGGCCATCCCCCTTTTTCGGTCTATCCAATCTTGGTTTCCAAGAAAGGTTTTGATAACCTCCATTAATGATTCGTGGAGCATTCACAGTCTAATTATTCTAATAAGATTCTTCTTCTAAAATAAAAAGCTCAGGCACTTAAAGCATCAATAAACGAGTTGGTGTAAAGATGATATAATACGCTCTAATGATAACTTGCTTTACTTATCAAAGCTCTGTTGTCAGATCTTGACAAGTTATTCGCTAATGGGCTTAGCAACAAAGAGGAGTTATTCACTGAAAGGATTCCTCCTCCTTAAAGGAGCTTCATAATTTAACAAAAGTCACTCATTAACTTGGCTCAGAAAGCAAAGGGGAGATGGGCATTGAAGGCGATGAAAAATTCAAATATTTCATTGGATAAATTAATAAGAAAAGATCGCAAACTTTGCATTCGTCGTTGTTCCCTCATAGATTGAGAATTGTATAGACGAACCCTTTTATAAGGTTAAAAAACGAATTTCTCATGCATTTGCCAATCGATTTGAGAGTCCTTCTGGTCCTTGTATGATATTGATAGTACCATTTACTTGTTCAAAAAAGCTTTCTCTTCTGAGCAGCGTGGATGACTTGGAAGTGGTGATGTTAGCGTTTGATGAGATCAAGAATCGTTAGGGATTAGCGAACCATAAATCGCTAGGTCCGGATGTGTGTCTCATTTGATTTTTATTCGTACTTTTTGGTATATTCTTAAGCAAGATTTGTTAAATGCCGATCCGTAGAGTTTTCAGTCTCATAAGTTCCCTCCCCTGGATGTAATTCATCCTTCATTGCCTCTAATCCCTTAAAGAAACATGATGCGAAGTTTGTTAAAGATAACAGGCCATTAGTCTCATTGGGTGTTTTTACAGATCGTTTTCTAAGAATTTGGCTAATCGTCTTAAGATGTAATACTGAGCTTATTAGTGATGTTCAACTGCTTTTTGTATCCTCCAACCGTCAAATCTTTTGACGGTCCCCTTCATCTTAAATATGATCTTATTTCATGGTGTAAAAGCTCATAAAATCGAAAGCCATTATTTAAAGTGATTTGTCAAAAGCTTATGATTCTGTGATAGGGACTTCTTAGAAATTATTTTTTAAGAAACTTTTGGGTTCGCATTAAATGGAAGAATGGATTCAAGAATGTCTTTCGTCTTGCTATAGGATCTATACATGTTAATGGTAGTCCGACGCTGAAATTAAGTTCCACAAGGGTTGAAGCAGGAGACCCTTAATCATCCTATTTTGCCATCTAGTTAAGGAAAGTTTTGCATCTATCGTATCAATAATATCATAAATGCTGATCTTTTTAAGGGTATCCGATTTGATGATTCGTTGACGTTATCTCATCTTTTCTATGCTGATGACGCAGTCTTCATTGGCAAATGGGATAGAGCAAACATCCTTACCATAGTTCGTATGCTCAAATGCTTCTTTTTGGCTTCGGGTCTTCAAATCAATATTCTTAAGAGTAAACTCATGGGCATTGGAGTCTCTAATGAGGAAAGTTCTTGCGGCAGCTAACATTATTGGGTGTTCTACTTTTTCCACTCCGTTCTTCTGATCTTGGTGTCAAGGTTGGGATGTCTCCTTCTAGGAGAAAGGCTTGGGATGAGATAATTGGTAAGGTTTCTAACAGATTATCAAAATGGAAAATTAAGACTCTTTCCGTTGGTGGACGTCTTACGTTAATCAAGTCTGTCCTTACGTCCTTGCCTCTTTATCATATGTCGCTTTATAAAGCTCCTTTGGGTGTTCTTCGTGACTTGGAATCCCTTCGCAGAAAATTTTTTAATGGTGCCGATATAAATGAAAAAAGATTCTCTATGATAGTTGGAATAAAATTTTGGCTTCTAAACAAAAGGAGGCCTGAGATGTGTCCAGCTTTCTTGCGCTTAATAGATCCTTATTTATTAAAAGTGGGTTTGGAGATTTCTTTCGCGGATGCCATCCCTTTGGCACGTCTTATTGCTGTATTATATGAAATCGTTCTCCTTAGTCACAACAGGTTCGTTTTCCGAGTTTATCCCCTTGGAATTGTATCTTGAAAGAAACTCAATTCTTTTGTCCGCAAAAGGTATTAACCTCTTGCTCTTTTGAAAAATAAAGTGGGAAAACGGTGCGAACACTCTCTTTTGGGAAGATTGTTGGATTAATGATGTCCCCCTTAGCAGATCTTTTCCTCGTTTATATGCGTTGGAGCTCAAAAAAGGTATTACGGTTGCAGATAAACTCATTGATGCTTCGTTTGTTGCTTCTTTTCGTAGAAACCCCCGTGGAGGGCTGGAAGAAATCAACTTTCACCATCCTAGTAATCTTGTTGGGTCTATATCTTTATCTCCTTCCAATGATCGATGGGCATGGCTTCTTGGATCTTCTGGTGAGTTTTCGGTTCACTCGGCTAGAACATTTATTGATGATATTCTTTTACCTTTTGTTGGTGACTTTACTAGATGGGTGAAAGTGGTTCCAATAAAGGTAAATATTTTTATAGCGAGGAAAAGTTTGTTTGGGATAAGCTCTCCACGAGACTTAACCTTTCACTTTGTGGTATTGATATTCCCTTCTCTTATATCCCAAATTGTGGTTTAGCTGGGAAATCATGCTCCATCTTTTCTACTCCATTAATTTAGCTCGGACTTTTTAAATGGCGTAAAATTGCTCATGTGGTAAATTTGATATTCCAGATTTTTCTTGTTACGAAGAATGGATTTGCTTGTTCAAAACTACTCCGTTTTTCTAAAACTCCAAAGGAAATTGCTAGAAGGGGTCTTTTATGTTATGTGTGGATGATTTGGAAATCTCCGCAACCAAGTGCTTTTTGATCTCTCATCCGCGTATGAACTTCTTTTGATGAGATTGTTTCGTACACTTTTACTTGGTGTTCAAATTGATTAAAAACACATATTAGATTGGATCTTTCTATGGATGAAATGTCCTAAATCCATATCCTTGTAATTTTTAGCTCCTTGCTAGTTTTTTTAATAATATCAATTTGCCGTTCAAAAAAAAATCTAAGATGGCAGATGTGAAAGATGGACAATATAATTTGACCCTCCTTATATAAATCATAAATCCATACCAATCTATTATGCCTAAACAAAAATATATGTATGTAGCCTTGGATTTGGTGTAACCGTCAAAAGAAAAAATAAATGATAGATGGAGTATGAGTTGGGTAGGTAAGGTTTTTCAATTAAACCATTTGGTCATTCATGTCGTGATAATGAGAAATGGAACTATCACCACATGATAAAACGTGGGATTTTTAGTCGGTTTAACTGCAAATTCGGAATGTTTTGGGTGATACCGTTACAAAGTGTGGTGAGAGTTTCAATTGAGAGAGATAGACAGGGATTTGTGTTTTTGATGGAGGCAGTTGTGTGACGAAAAGAGAAATCGGTGGAGGTTTTTAGGTCAAGTGAGAGAGAAAGGTTTTTAGATCGATCCAAATAGAGGCTGCAGTTTTTTTTTGGTATTTAGCACTTTTTTAGGGATGAATCCAAATACCTAAATTACCCTTGATTTATTTTATTTTTCCAAAATAAGTAGTAGATATTTACAATAATGACATATTGCATTAATATGATGTACATCATGCATTATTAAGAGTAAAAAAGGTGGTTATGTACAAAAAAGTGGTTCTGCAAAAAAAATGTCACTATGTATATATGTATATATAGTAATATATATATATATAATATAATATATATAATATATATATAAGAGGCAAGACATGAATTAAGCATGATGACTAAGGGCCGCTGACATGTTTGTTTTAATGCTGACTGGAATGCTTATCAAAAGGGCATTATGAGAACATTTTGTTGCTAGGCAATAACAGTGTAACTGTACAACGTGGACTTAGCAGGTTAGTCAAACCTTTAGTGTTGACTTATATGTCTGTTGCAATGTACGGTTTATGTGATTTTATGTGTTATGTGTGCTATTATGTGTTTATGAGGTATTGGTAATCCATTTATTGAGTGTGATCATCTCAATAAGATTGGAATAATGGTGAAAAATTGTGATTTCCTTTCGTTCACTTTTAAGTGACAAGGAAATAATTATCGTGAATTTAATGTTTTGTCTTAAATGTGTAAGTATTTATACGTATACGTATTTTTGTGTTAGTAATTTAAGATAAGTTTAGGTTTTAAAGGTTAAGTTAAGAGAAATAAGTTTGTTAAAATATGAGAGTTTCTGGTAAACTTTCTATTTTTAGAAAGTAAAATTTGAAATGAAAAGTTATTTTTAGAAAGTAATTTTCAAGCAAAATGGTTTAACAAAATTAGTTTAGGTTTTTATAAAACTTAAGTATAAAGATAATTAATTAAATAAAAAAGAAAAAAAAGAAAAAAAAATATTTTTTTACCCATGAATAGTAAATCCGGATTTTATATAAAAAAAAAGGAAAATAAAAATAAAATGAATCCTAATCAAACTAGGACTCTAAATTAGGGATTATCTAATAAGTTTTCTTCACTTCCCTAATAAAATATAAACCCAAATCCCTCACTTCCCCACCCTTTTGATTGACCGATTATTTTTGAGTAAGGATTATTCAAGTAAGTTTTCTTTAATTTTATGCTTAATTCTAATTATAATTCTTAGATTATGTTAACCTAATTATTATGGATTAGAAAATAATTAGATTAATTCCAATTAGGGATCATGTTCTGTAATTAATATAATTAAGTTAATTGGGGGTGATTAGGATTAATTATATGCATAATTGTGTAATTGGTTAGGGTTAAATCACATCTTAAATCATGAGTTTAACTATGAGCAAATTTTGGTTCGACTTGCTTCAGCTTATATTCATGATTGGAAATGAGTTTTTTTATGAATCTTAATGAGTTTTTGATAAGTTCAGAGAGTCCCCTAGTTTCTAAACATCCGGCCTCGAATGATTTTGAGTTCGGAAAGCCTTCAAAAGACCTTTTACAAAAAAAGTTGTCTGACCATTAGTACGGGCCCAATTTGGGTCTAATTCTCGGAGGAGTAAAACAACCTACTTAAAATTTGAATGGACTTATTTCCTTCTACAGTAGTTAAGTCTATGATTATATGAAATATCCACCAAAGGAATTATAATCAATTCTAAAGCTTAATTATGCTTTTTAGGTCATACATTTAGTGTGGCAGTCAGACCCCGAAATAGGACAGTTTCAAGTTGATTTTAATCTGAGAAGGGAAACACATGCAATTGATGATTGGGAATCACATGTCAATGGGACATTAACACATTAGGAACATGTACAATTTTTGTTAGAATTATTTAGGTTTTTAAGTGGTGCGTTTAGGTCGCACAAGTTCGGTGTAAAATTATGCTTTAGAGCAGAAAGGTGTAAGTTTTAAATATAAAATTAAAGAGTAAATAAAAAGATATAATGAAGGTATGAAATGATGGTAGAGAGTCTTACATATAGATATTAGAAGTATATTACTCCATCATTAGGGTTGTTATATTGGATTTAAGGCGTTTTAGCTTTACCGATGGTAACATGAGCTTTTAATTGTGTATAGTTTGTCAAGGAAGGAGTTTTTGAATTGCTTGTACGCTGCGCAAATAGGTAAGTTTCATAGCCCCGGTCTTTCTTATAATTTTATTGGTGTAAAAATGATGCAAATGGTTTGGAAAGGTTGAATATATTTTATTACTGATCTAATTTGTGTCTAAGAATGCATGGACGTTTAACGTGGCCTATTATGTGTATGTATAAATGTATTCTGTTTGTGGTCAATTGGAGCCGGGTTGCTTGGATCGTAGGCACGGTTCCTGCCCCTTTTGATGTTTGGTGATGTGATCAAGTAGAGTCATACTTGGTCGAGGGCACTCTGCCCCTCTTTGGATTGTTTGTTAGATCGGAGGGAAACGTTCCTGACCCAAATGTGATTGTTTTAATTGTTTTGTATGTTTAGCCCTGTATGAATAGCATGTTTATTGCCATGCAGAGTATCTTTAATCACCATTAATGTTGGATAATTTAATTCGTGTCTAAAAAACCCTATGACTCTCACCAATTTATGTGACGTTTTTGATCATCATTTTCCAGTTAATTCAGTTGAGACTAATGATGCTAGGAGAAGTGGATAAAGAGACCTTAGGATTGGCTTGTGGAGTTCTTCTTATTTGTTCTTTCGATTTAGACTTATGTTCTGCTGGATAATTTAAGTTTGGGATTGATTTACTTTTACGTTGGTTTATGCTTTTGCGTGTATGACATTACTTAATAATGCAAGACTCCTTTATCTTGTTGTTGGGTATTGTTATGACACATAGTGTCCCCTGTAGTTGTTTTTTTTCCTTTTTTAATTATCCACTATATATACGCCATTGTGTTAACGATATCCATGAAGTTACACCTCGTGCTTCCGCCCTTGGCGGGGTGTGACAGATTGGTATCCAGAGCCAGGTTATAGAGAATTAGTGGTTTGAACCATAGACTATAACCAGGAGTCCCTGGAAGTAGATGCATTTAGGGCTATTGTGTTTGTGTACGTATATACTGTATGTTCCCGCTATCTATAAGCTTGAAATTCTCTCTATTTTTTGATTTACTACTATATAATATGAAATATATACTTTTTCATTATGGGGATCTAATAGTATATACCTCCTTTGTTATTCTTTTAGTCATGTCCTTCCCCTACCCTTTAGGAGATATCGTTGGGTGACTTTTGAGAGAGAAAAGTCAAACCCAAGCGAGGCCCAACATAAGTTTATTTCGTTTCCTACCTCGATGCATTGCTATAATCGAGATGCTTTTTATATTTTGGGTCGCTGTGACTTCTGTTTCGTTTAGTAGGGTCGATGGGAATTTATGTTCGTTAGATGGAATTATATGTCTGAGTTATAATTGCATTATTATTAAGGTTGCTATGTGGTAGATGTATGTTATCACATTGAGATTGTGGTCTTAGAAGTAAGTACACGTGTCAAAGGTGCAATTAGTAATTATGTCCGAAACATAATTATAAAGGCAACACACACTTGGACTTGTGACTTTGATTGCATTGATCAATGTTTGCTTGTATGTATTATATAAGGATGTAAAGTTTGGATAGTTATGTAAATAGGTAAGTGGTAGATGTTGATGTGATATCCTGTTGAGGATTATGTGTGGTCCGAGAAGTCATCTTCTAACCGATTTGGCATTATAATTATAGGTGGGTTGCATAGCTGGTAATTTTTCGTTTCAACTATCGTTTGGTAGATACATGCGGATACCTGTGGGTGTGGTTGTCCACGATGCTTTAAGTAGGTTCGTTAGCTCGCTTGATTCGTGAGATATCCAATTGCTCGTGTTGGTATTCTAGGGTGTTATCAAATAGAACTGGTGGTTTCTAACGTTCACCGTTCGATACGTTTGATTGTTTTCCTTTTTTGTCTAAGGTACGATAACTTTTAGTTTGGTTTCTAAGGCCTTTGGTATGGATGAGTTTTTAGGGTTTGTTTGGTTGGCAAGAGTTTCTTGTCGTGTCGTTTTCAGTAAATTAATATTATAGTATTGGAATTCATAAGGTATTTTGGGAGTCTCTTTGCTCATCATCGTCTCGTGTTTACGAGACTAAATTCCTTTTCAAAATAATTTTGTTGTAGTCGATATCATATTATTTAGGTGTTAAAAAAAACTTCTTTCAAAAATAAATTATATAAATAAAATGCAACACATTTGTTTTAACCATCTTTTGATTTCTTTTATAAAATCATAACTAAAATAAAGTTTAATGAAAATTTTATTTTAAATTTATTTACAACTTAAAATTATTGGCATTACTAACTAAGGCGATTCTATTGTTTTAAAAGGATTGGTATAAGGTTATGAGGGAAAGTTTCCTTGGGTAAAAAGTCGGTTTTGGTACAAAGGTTCTTAATCTTTTAATTAATGGGTCGTGGTATGTGGTATTATTCATTGGGTGTCTCTAGCATCATTGATGCGTTTGTTAGGTCTGAAGTTCGTTCGTTATGTCGATATTTATATTTCCGGTGTTTCAACTTTTTGGATTGCGTGATTATTTGAGTCCATACCAATTGGTTCAAGATGAATTTTAGGTATTTGCTCGTGGCGTGATTTCTAGAGTTTGATGGTGATGTCATATCTCTGAGTGGTGCGACTAATAGTAGCGAAGCGAATGGAATTATCAAAATCCCAAGTTGGAATGGAAGAGTTTTTGTTTTTACTTGATTAGTACCTTTTAGTTTGTGGAAAGACGCTGTATTGCGTGGTAGGAAGAAAGGATGAGTAGTTTTGACATGTGGCATAGATTATCTCGAGTAGAGTGAGATAGAAAAATCTATCTAATGTCACCAATGGAGGGTGCACGGGGATGAACATTATAAGAGAACAAGTAGCTAAGATATGTTTTTTAGATGCGTAATGGACCAACGTCAAAGTTTACGGCAATCCTTTTAGTTAACCAAAAATGCACTAGCGCGTTTTCATGGAGCTAATTAGCTGGTGTGCATGGCCGTATATAGACAAGCCGTTTAACGGTATAATATTCGGAATGATATTTAAACCGACCTGAAGTCTAATGAGGAGTACGAGTCGCACGTGAGGATGATCGTGAAGTCACTGAAGGACGAAATAATGTACGTGAAGTTTTCCAACAACGTGGAAGCGGAGCATAGAGGAAGCTATCTAGATATGGAAAGAATCAAATGGGTAATGAGCCGATCTTGGCATTGCCGAAAGGAGCAGACAATTTTGTAGTGTATTATGACGCGCGAAACAAAGATTTGGAAGCATGCTTGGGAAAAAGGAGAAGGTGATTGCTCATACGTCGCGACAACTAAGGTTCTTATGAAGGATTGTATGACTAATGTGGTAGGTTTTGCCTTATAATGCTAGAGGCATTAAGTGAACGAGACGTGGAGAGTGATCTATACGAATCATAAATGTTTCCAACACACTTTCAATCAGAAGGATTGAACATGAGGCAAAGTAGATGGATGAAGTTACACCTCGTGCTTCCGCCTTGGCGGGGTGTGACAGTAACACTAGGGGTATTTTGGACAATTAAAAACTTGCATAAACCTTGCTACAATTTCGCTTCATTCTTCTGTTACTAACTTTCACCCCAATATCTCTCTCATTCAAATCAAACATTACTAATGATTTATTGTGTGTTTTTAAAATTAGTTGTTCGAATTGGAGATTGGAATTTCACCATATTGAAATTGTTAGGGTTCGTATCATCAATGATGATCCGATCATTCGTAATATTGATTTCCTATTTTTAGTCTAATCTTTTCATTTGTCCATTGAAGATATAATATATTGAATATAATTCGTGGGTAATTCCATTTTCTGTAGATGTTTTGATTTTGAATTCGTGGGTGTTTTGATTATTAGGCTTTCTTTTTGTTTAATCCAACCAATGTGCTACAACTGGATCAGGTATAATTTTTTTTTCTATTTTCTGTTAATTTGATTTTGAATTTAATATATGTGTATTTATGTTACGAGGAGTTTAAATTTGGCTACTTTAGTTTTTAGAATGGGGGCTTTTATACATATTAGTTTATTAGTAGGATTTTTTGACATTTAAGTTCAAGAGGGTGTCTATTTTAGCTTATTTCATGGGCTTATTATGAGCTTATTGTGTATTATTTTACATTGTTTATGATTACATGCTCTTTTTCTGTCATGTAGAATCTTAGTTTTAATGTTATGGAGATTATCACTCATTTTTTGAGTATTCATTTAATACTTTTTGATTAAAATATATACGAGTTTATGCCAAATATGTGCATCTCAATCATTGTTAGTTGAGTATACCAACATAAGGTCTTTTGCTCATTCATACCTATTTCCATCTAGATTATATGCTTATTGCGATTGTTGAATTTACAGATTTTAGTATGGCACAACTTGCAAAGGAACAAAGCAGGATGGAGCAAAGTGGACCAGGCGCATGATATAGGTGAAAAAGATATACTTTATTTCGCTCTATTATTTCAGTCTTTAAGCAATATCATAAGCTTACGTCTATTGTTTCTTATTTTTTTAGAACTTCTGGTCATTGACAAGTGCCTTCATTATCTTATATATATTTGCAGAAACAGGTGTTCCTGAGTTTTGGCTAACTGCAATGAAGAATAACGAAATTACCGCGGAAGACGTAAGAACACTGTTTAAATACCATGTACTTTTTGTTTCATGTGTATCAATGATAATACAGCTATCTTTATCGACCTCTACTAAATTTGATTGGTATTTCTACCATATCAAAGAACGAGATGAATAGAAAAAAAAAGAAACTCTCAAAATAAATGAGGTTATTATAATCAACAATGTAAGATAATAAATAATTATGAATGGTGTTACTGCCAATTGCGTTTGCATTATAATTATATATCTGACGTCTTATAAGCGAGAGTGATAAAAGACATCACTTCAATGCTCTTTTTTGGTGCATCAACATGTTTACGCTTATGAGTTTAGAGTTTTAACCTTTCTTATTTTATTTATGCAGTATAGCGTGGACAGGTCGTAGATGCCAAAAATCTGTGTTTTCAGCTTAAGAAGCATGAAGATTCGTCCACGTTTCCTGACGCTTTCTTACAAATAGCATTTGCTGCAAGTGACGAGTTTAAACTTTGCTAAATTGTTGAATCCGCCAACATGTATAAGTTCTTTCCATTTTGTATGACATTTCAACAGGCTACTCACCTGAAACAATTGCTTGAGGAGAATAAGTCAACTAATACTAAAGATCTTCATGATAGCGGTGTGAATACTATTTGTATTACTGATTCACTTCAGCTTGATCTTGATAAGGTATATGTTAGTATAAGTGTATAACTCGTACATTAGTTCATATTATTAGTTGTGGCAACTACCACTTGCTTATTAATGGGTTTATTGGAATATCTCTCGTTATCAGCTTGTCTAAGCTGGTTTCAGCTAAACCAATGTTCTTTATACTTCAGGGGTCTTCAGGTAAATAAGGTAAAGTTGTAATTACCTTATTCATTTATTTATTTCTATATTTGTGGTTTTGTGATAGTGCAGGGGCTTATCTGGTAAAGATTGGAAAGTGCATATAACAACCCGTAATTTCATCATGTAATTTATCATCTATTAAAATTAGATGCACTGTAATATCCATCTATTATATATATACCACCTTTTTACAAGGAAATTTTTGCTTTATCTCATTATGCAACGTAACTTGCATCTCTAAAGTAAACGAGCTCATGCAACCTCTACCATGCCATCTATGTCCTAATGTTTATATCATGTAAACATACTAATATATCAAGTCTATATCCTAATATCATTTTTACCAAGTACATTATCCATTTAACATACCATTTACAATGTTATATCAAAACAGACTTTATCCGTTAACATTTATTTTCAAACCCTAATTAAATTTAATGTATACATATTAAAATGGAATTTGCAAGCCATCAAGCATGTGTAACAAATGTACACAATGCACAACATTTGAATATCTTTTCCTCTAAATCAAGTTTACAACTTTCTAAAGCCCAATGTACAAGTCAATAATGCAAGAAAACCAAACTAGGTTATTTTACCTCCTAAATCACTTTAGTTTCTTACTACCACTTTAGCACAAGGTACAAACACTTAATGCATGACTCCTAAACCCTAAACCTAAACCTTAAGTCATCCTAAAACCCTAATCTCAAACCCTAAACCCTAAAACCCTAATTTCATTAAACCTAAAACTAAACCCTAAACCTTAATCCTAACATTAAACCTTAATCCTAAACCCTAATCCTAACATTAAACCTTAATCCTAAACCCTAATCTATCCTAAACCCTAACCCTAACTCGAATTAAAACCCTAAACCCTAAGCCAAAACCAAAACCAACCCGACACCCTTTTCTTTCATTTTTTGACCCATTTACACCTAAGCTAGCAACCTAGCACCTCAATCACCTCTATGACCTCACCACCATGTCACCAAGAAAGCACACAAGCACCTCTATCACCACCCTTAGCCATAAAGTTTGTTTTGTCACATTCTTGTCCCTTCTTGTATGCCACGGCTACACTACCACCCCACACCTCATCATAGCTAGTTCTAGCTCTTCCTACTCACCATATACTCTTCCTTAGTCATCACTCTACAGCCCTTGATCCCTACTCCAAGCATAAAACTTAGGCACCAAGGGTTTTGACCCATATAAATAGT
Organism: Tanacetum coccineum; assembly: GCA_026074375.1. NCBI lineage: Eukaryota > Viridiplantae > Streptophyta > Magnoliopsida > Asterales > Asteraceae > Tanacetum > Tanacetum coccineum. The sequence continues at coordinate 25,441 of BQNB010070666.1, forward strand.
TGAAACCCCCCCTACACTTTCAAACACACCTCAAATCTTCATCACAAACACAAATGGAGTTCTATCCCAGCCAAGGAAGAAGTATAAGGTCCCTAAGATCAGAATAGAAGCCAAGAACAACAATAACGAAGGTTGAATCCATATCTAGGCATACAAACCCAAAAACCCCATTTTGACCCATTTTAGATCATGTAAGCTTATAATATTGTTCAATAAACTCATAATCTATTTTAGAATGTTCATAGACTCCTCAGATCCTGATAATAAACTCTTGTTAAAACAACAGCTTGAATCCTCAAACCCATGCATTTTTGGTTAAACCCCTAAAATGACCCGTTTTGATTTTCTAGCTAACGAATCTTTTTTCTAAACTTTTGTTACGTTAGAACATCTTATTTTAGCTTATTCTAATAAGCCATAACCTGCAAAACTCTTTTGGATTTTAAAAATATCAAAATTATGATTGGACTTAATTTGCAAATGTTTTCATGCAAGAGGTATATATCGTCAACTTTTTGGAATTTATAACTAAAGTGGCTGAAAATAATTATTTTACTAAGTTATAACTATAAGGACCTATCTAGCCAAGTTTTCAGAAGTTAAAGGTTTAAATTATATATACTTATATAAAGGACTAAACTTGTAAAAGTTTATTAAATCCAAGGGTATATATTGCCATTTTTGCAAACTTAAAAATATAAAATATAAAGATTTTTAGATTAAACCTGCACAAATCATCCCCGTGGTTTGTAAGTTTGATGGCACTAATCAACCCTAGAGCCGATAACTAATGGCACTAATCATCCCTGAGTGCCCAAATTTATCCGGCATAAAATCAATCCTTTATGAGATGATTTTTTGCTTGCAAAAATCATCCTAGGATGAATTTTTGCCGATGGATTTCACCACTCAGGGATATTAGTGTCCAAAGAATCGGCTAGGGATGATTAGTGTCACAAGCTACAAACCACAATGATGATTTTTGCAGTTTACTCATATTTTTATATAAATTACAAAAATATATATTAATATTATAAGAGTCAATTTTATTAAAACCCAATACATTTATCGCTATTAATTATCGATCGACACATTATAAAACAAAGTACGTTATATCAAATAACGAAACTTAACATCGACTAGCTTTTGAAAGATAACTGTAAAATCTTATCGGATCACGTACTAGGGGAATTTTCATGTGAGGGGTTTCCATTTGGATTTTTTTGACGAGTTTGCATGGGTACGATTTTAAGTGCCCTTACTCCTCAAACGATACGTACTGGCCTCTGGATTATATATACCTAACAGTGATACTATATTTCCTAAATCATAGAAATCAAATGAAATACGTTAAACATTATGAAGTTTGAAACATAAACATCACAGCTTAGACTTGACATATACTCATGTGCGTGACGAGGTACCCGTTACGTTTCACTTGATATACTTTTGCCATCAATCAGATTTCCCCTGTTAAGGTGAGTACATAGCCTCGCATTTTAAATCTTCTAATGTTTCATAAACCCGCGAGGGGGATACATGCTATAAACCATTGAATACCACTTTTTCCAACTGATGCTTCCTGATATATTATGCCTAAGTCCTTACTTTTGTCCATTAAGACTCACTATCATGAACCGATAATTACTTTTTGAGTAAGCGCGAATTGCTTTTAATATAATCTATTTGGGATTGAGCTTCCCCGTTGGTGTACCTATACTTTCTGGTAACCAAACGCACTTCATTTGGAATCACTATGCCGGGTGTTTTGGCAAGGCACCCTTGGCCAACTTCATATGTGATTTTGATTATCGTAAAGGTCTCGGTGTCATGGGCTTTAGGGAAATAAATACTAATTTTTTTATAATAATTGTACTCATTGAAATTATTAAACTTAGGGGTGTATGACAACGTAACCTACTATTGAACTTGTATTCAAACTGTTTAACATAAACCTATGAATTTCACTCAACCTTTGTGTTGATCTTTTAAGCATGTTTATCTTAGGTAATTTTAAAGCCCCAAACCTAAAAAAAAAGAATAAACAAAAATAGCTCGAATGGCAGCGACTTGAAGATGGCTAAATTGTTATCATTCAAACTTTATGTTTGTAGATGTTTGGGACATCTCTTTTGTAAAAACTCCGATGAATAAATGAATGATAACAAAATTTTCCAAAAAGGTCTCTTTACGATTCGTTTTTTATGATTATGATTGTTGTACTAGAAATAATCCCCAGATTAGCTTTTTCATCGCTGCTTAAATAGTCAAAATGATTGTGTTTATAGATTGGTATTAGAGCCACAGATATAAGAACAAGGTTGAAACCTTACTAAAACTACTTTTTTTTTCTATCCAAGAAAGTCCTCTGTGACACTATTATCCTCCCGAATATATATGTAATAATACATAACAATTATACTATAATAAATAAACTATGTATTTATCACTGGGTTTGTTAAACCAGAGTGGAATGTCTTCTCGCAAACACCCTACTTCTAATATGAGGATGCTTTTTCCTCTACTTTCCTGACTATAAATCCCGGCTTCCCCGGACAATGTCCCTATCATAAACCAGGAAAGTACTTATTCTAGCTCTTTAATACCTCCATTTGGTAGTTCCAATAACTTTACCAACTCTTATCCTTTTCATGATGACCCCTATATGAAGGTTATTGCATGCAAATTATTCTAAGAATTACCTATTCCACCACCAACGATTGTGCCTCCCATCTCATGGCTATCTCCAATGTTTTAATCCTTTAAGAATTCTTTCTTCTGAGGAATATTGTCACTTAAGAAACAGGTCTAACCGATCTCCTCCTCTACTTCTGCCCTACCTTAAGCATTTGAGATAGGAGAAAGCTCTCGTAAGACAAGTCTGGAACGTCACGAGGATCAAATTAAGGAAATTTGAACACCTAGAAGACTCGTACTCTCAACGCATTGAACCATAGAAGACAAAATAGAAGGTCTTGGAAAAAGATGGGGTCCCGGTGATCATACAACAAGATTTGACAATCTAGAAGCTGAACTCCAAAAGGCTCGTGCTCAAATTGCTAAACTTCAAAGAAAGCAATTGGGAAATAACAACAAGATTTCTCTGGCTCGCTTCAGGATTGCTATTCTAGAACAAACCATCGAAGATGTCCAGGTTCGTCATCAAGCAGATAATAAAAGTCTTCTAATTCAATCTATGAAACACAATGAATAGCCAGGAGGACCATCGACTACTAGATTTATGATACTAGTATGCTTTTGATAGAACCTAGCCACGGGGATGTGAGGTATAAAAACAACAACACTTGTGTAAATTTTGACTATGTACAAGGTTACAAAGGTCAATTTGTTCATGCTATGTTAGGAATTAACTAAAATCCTAGAAAAAGTCCTCGGTCACGTATCAACGATATAGTAGATGGCTCGTATACAATATTTGATAACTAGTAGGGCTATTATTCCCAAGGCCCATAAGGAAATCCCAGCTCCAAGGCCCAACCGGCCACTCACTAAGTATAAATACCCTCTCTACATATGGAGAGGGTGTTGGTTGGTTGGTTTTGTATTCTTATTTCACTTATGAATTACATGTTTCTTACTTTCTCTCTCTAGAATACATCCTTCCTTCCACTCTCTCTCACTAAGTTCCTTCCCATCTCATATCAAAGATTACTTGTATTCTTCAATTGGTATCAAGAGCCATGGAGTGGTGTGTTTAGTTTTTGTGTTTAAGTTTTCTTTTTGGTTCGTTTGTTTTTGCACAAATCGTCCTTTATTTTTTCTTTTTTTGATTCCAAAGCTATTGTGTACACTAATGGATTATTTACCTTGGTAAATCTGATCTAGTATCTTTAAGATATAGGTGTACAAGCTTTGAATCTAGAAAAATATCATTTTTAGTCATCTTTTGTGTTCAAAACCTTTATAAAGAACAAAATCTTGATTTTAAATTTTTTGGCTTAAAAACCTTAAAGTTTCTATTTTTCTTGTTCCTATAGGGTTAGTAACACTAGTTGTACAAGTATTTTTGCAAAACAATCATCAAAAAGGTGTCTTTTTGTGTTTTAAGTTTTGGTTTCGTATATTGGAAGTCGAACAACTCAAGTCGAACAACTCAAGTCGAACAACTTGACTCTAGTGGAAATCGAACAACTTGATTCTAGTTGAAACCGAACAACTTGATTCTAGTTGAAACCGAACAACCTTACTTCAGTTGAAACCGAACAACTCCACTCTAGTTGAAACCGAACAACTCCACTCTAGTTGAAACCGAATAACTCCACTTTAGTTGAAACCGAACAACTCCACTTTAGTTGAAACCGAACAACTCCACACTAGTTGAAACCGAACAACTTGACTCTAGTTGAAACCGAACAACTTGAATTCAGTTGATACCGAAATAACTTGATTCTAGGTTGAAACCGAACTTTGACAACCGAACTAGTTAATCGTTTTGGCAACCGAACTAGTTAACCTTTTTTTTACAACCGAACTAGTCAACCTCCTTTGAAAACCGAACTAGTCAAAACCTATCAACTCAAATTTCTAAATTATACGGTTATTTCTTTGACTTGTAAAATCCCGTGAAACATTAACTTGTTTTCTCGGTTTTGTCGAGAATTGTAAAATCCCGTGTAGTTTCAAGAATTATTTCAAGACTCAACAACCACTCAACCAAACACAATTTCTTTCTACCACCGTCCGATCAACCAAGTAATCTTTGTAACAATCAAATGACGACTCTTGCTGACAAAGCGATTCTTTCGGGTGCCGACAATCGTCCACCTATGTTGGAAAAGAATATGTATGATTCGTGGAAAAGCAGAATGGAACTATACATGCTAAATAGACAACATGGACGAATGATTCTTGAATCCGTTGAAAATGGTCCACTCATTTGGCCTTCAATTGAGGAAAATGGAGTGACTAGACCTAAGAGATATTCTGAGTTATCTCCTACAGAAGCAATTCAAGCTGATTGTGATATCAAGGCAACAAACATCATTCTCCAAGGGCTACCACCTGAGGTCTATGCATTGGTTAGTAATCATAAAGTCGCCAAGGAACTTTGGGAAAGAATTCAACTTCTTATGCAAGGAACTTCATTAACGAAACAAGAAAGGGAGTGTAAGCTTTATGATGAATTCGATAAGTTTGCTTATAAGAAGGGAGAAACACTGCGTGATTTCTACTTGAGATTTTCTCTGCTGCTGAATGATATGAATATCTACAATATGAAACTGGAACAATTTCAAGTGAACACCAAGTTTTTGAATACTCTTCCTCCTGAATGGAGCAAATTTGTGACAGATGTCAAATTGGTTCGGGATTTGCACACAACTAATGTTGATCAGCTTCATGCTTACTTGGGACAACACGAATATCATGCAAATGAGGTTCGTTTAATGCATGAACGCAATTCTGATCCGCTTGCTTTAGTTGCAACCCAACAGATGACCCAGTCTCCTTATCAAAATCATCAAAACTTATTCCAAAACACTCAACTTCAACCACAAGTTTCATCATTTCAATCACCACAGTATGGTTCACCTTATCAGTCTCAACAATACTCAACTCATCAATCATCAACACCTCTTTTAATCTTTTAATCATTTATCCATCTAATGAGTATCAATCATCAATTCACCACAATGTTTATTCTCCATCATCATCCATCCCTCAATTGGAATATGCTCCTTTAGTTAACCAACAATCTGAATTTTCCCAACCAGAAACAGGTCTAATTGTTCTTGTGTTCCAGAAAGGTGATGATCCCATTGATGCCATCAATCACATGATGTCATTTTTGACTGCTGTTGTCACTTCTCGTTATCCCACTACTAATAACCAGATGAGAAATTTGTCAAACCCAAGGCAATAACCAACCATCAATAATGGAAGAGTAACTTTGCAGCCAATTCAGGGGAGACAAACTTCTTTTTCTACGGGTACTTCAAGGACTTACACTCCAGGAGCTAGTGGAAGCAATTCTGGGAAACAAAGGACGATTACCTGCTACAACTGCAAAGGGGAAGGTCATATGTCGAAATAGTGTATTAAACCCAAGAGGAAACGGGATGATTCGTGGTTCAAAGAGAAAGTGTTATTGGTAGAAGTTCAAGCACATGGTCAAATTCTTAATAAGGAGGAACTAGCTTTTTTGGCAGATCTAGATATTCCTGAAGGTCAAAGCACACAGACTGTCATTACTCACAATGTTGCTTATCAAGCTGATGATTTGGATGCATATGACTCTGATTGTGACGAACTCAACTCTGCCAAAGTTGCTCTCATGGCGAATTTATCTCATTATGGTTCAGATGCTCTTGCTGAGGTACACAATCATGATAATATGAATAATAATGTGGTAAATCAAGCTGTGCAGGTGATGCCGTCTTCTCAACAGTCAAATGTTGGGAATCATTCAGAGACTGAAATAACCAGTAATAGCAATATCATTCCTTATTCTGAGTATGTGATTGAATTACAACAAGCAACTATTCAGAATTTTAACTCCTCTACACAACAAGATGATTTAATATTATCTGTGATTGAACAACTAAAAACCCAAGTTGCTAATTGTACCAAGATAAATCTAAAAAATAAGAGTGTCAATGATACCTTAACTGCTGAGCTTGAAAGATATAAGGAACAAGTTAAAGTGTTGAAAGAAGGACAAAATGTTGATTCAAAGAGTCAAAATAACGTTTCAGACACATGTGCACAGTCTGTAGAGATTGATCTTCTTAAACAAACTCTTTCAGAACATTTAAAAGAAAAGGAATCTTTATTACAAACGGTTACTCTTCTAAAAAATGATTTTAAGAAAGAAGAATCTAGGAACATTGATAGAGAAATAGCTCTAGAAAAGCAGATCAAACATCTAGATAATATTGTTTTTAAAAGAGATCAATCTGCACAAACTGTTCACATGTTGACGAAACCTCAGTTTTTCTATGATAATACCACTAAACAAGCTCTAGGTTTTCAAAATCCCTTCTATCTGCAGAAAGCTCAGCAGTCGAAACCAAAGCTATATGTTGGTGATATTATTGTTCAAACTAATCCTATTGTGATTCCTGACTCAGAAGAGACCTTAACACTTGCTGAAGAGAGTCGTTCCAAAATGCTTTTAAAACATAAGGATAATATGATGTTAGAAAAGGAAAAGCAAGTTGATACCACACCGATAGATTATGCTGCTCTTAACCAACTTTATAAAGATTTTTCAACATGATTTGTTCCACAAACTGAATTATCTGCTGAACAAGCCTTTTGGTCTTAGAATTCTGTGAATTCTTCAGAACCCACACCAATCAAGAAAAACTCTATCTGTTGCACATGGATCTGTGTGGACCAATGCGTGTCGCGAGTGTCAATGGAAAGAAGTACATCCTTGTTATTGTCGACGATTACTCTCGATTTACATGGGTAAAATGCTTGCGATCAAAAGATGAAGCTCCATCTTTTATTATCAATTTTTTGAAGATGATCCAAGTACAACTTAAGGAAACCGTCTGACGTATCAGAACAGATAATGGAGCTGAGTTTGTTAATCAGACATTGCGTGAATATTATGAGAAGGTTGGCATCTCTCATGAAACATCT
>BQNB010070667.1:3748-33048 GCA_026074375.1 Tanacetum coccineum
AGGAGGTTATTAAGCACGAGGTGCGAAGGATACATTGGTGGTTATATTTTGAAGTCATACATTAAAGATTTAGTCGCATTACATTTTGTATATCTGTTATGGGCTGGAAATCTTTGTAATAATAACAAGTAAACAAGTAAAGCTTCGGGCTTTTGTAACATATACTTTATTAAATCCAATGTATCAGTTTTAAATGACTTTTTGGTCGTTCTTATATTATCTTATGTTATTGATCTGAGAAGTAACACGCCCCGGACCCTTATTCCGCTGTGACCCAATTTGGGGGTGTTACTTGTTGAACCTAATGGAACTGCAAATGTGCAGCATTCCAAGCTTAATGCGAATTCTAAACTTATATGTGCTAAGTGTAATGGTTGCATGCTTTCTGATAATCATGATTTGTGTGTTCTAAATATTGTGAATGCTCGTGCTAAATCTAAATCTGTTAAGAAATTTCAAAGAGAAAAGTTTGGAAACCAACAGGAAAGGTGTTCACTAAAACTGGATACACTTGGAGACCTACTGGTCGGACCTTCACTGTAGTAGGAAATGTGTGCCCTTTAACTAGGATTACCGCAACTACTGAAGTGCTCCCTAGGAAACTAACTGCTCTAGAAATTGATACACCTATGCCTGTAGTAACATTGGTCTACTCAAGGAAACCTAGGAAATCTAAAACTAATGATCCTGTTAGCAAATCAAGTAAATCTATATCTGCTAACAACAAGGAACCCATTAAATCTTGGGGATCCACAATTTTCAATGTTCCATCTTCTTCTCTTGATGATTCCAGGTTGTCCAAATTGTTCTTTGGTATTTGGACTCTGGCTGCTCCAAGCATATGACCGGAGATCGCTCTCAGCTCACTAATTTCATCAATAAATGTTTGAGTACTGTCAAATTCAGAAATGATCACGTGGCAAAGATAATGGGATATGGTGATTATCAGATTAGGAATGTTATGATCTCAAGGGTTTACTACGTGAAAGGACTTGGACACAACTTATTCTTCGTTGGGCAATTCTGTGATTTAAACCATGAAGTTGCTTTTCGTCAACACACCTGTTTCATTCGCAATCTAGAAGGTGTTGATCTATTGACTAGATCCTAAGGCAACAATCTGTATACACCGTCTCTTGGAGATATGATGGCGTCCTCTCTAATATGTCTCTTGTCAAAGGCCTCAAAGACTAAGTCATGGCTATGGCACCGATGCCTGTCTCATCTGAACTTTGGTGCAATCAACCATTTAGCTAGACATAGTCTTGTTTGAGGTTTCCGTAAGCTTAAATTTGAAAAGGACCATTTGTGTTCTGCCTGTGCAATGGGTAAAAGCAAGAAGAAACCCCACAAACCTAAATCTGAAGATACCAACTAAGAAAAACTTTATCTCTTGCACATGGATCTTTGTGGTCCAATGCGTGTCGCAAGCGTTAATGGAAAGAAGTACATCCTCATCATTGTCGATGATTACTTATGGTTTACATAGGTAAAGTGCTTAAGGTCAAAAGATGAAGCTCTAGATTTCATAATAAAGTTTTTCAAGATGATCCAAGTGCAGCTTAAGGCACCTGTCTGACGAATCAGAACAGATAATGGAACTGAGTTTGTTAATCAAACTTTGCGTAAATATTATGAGAAGGTTGGCATCTTTCATGAAACATCTGTTGCTCGCTCTCCACAGCAAAATGGTGTCATTGAAAGACGTAATTATACGCTTATTGAAGCTGCCCGTACAATGTTGATTTATGCAAAAGCTCCGTTATTCTTATGGGCAGAAGCAGTTGCTACCGCATGTTACACCTAAAATTGTTTCATCATACGTCTTCGTCACGCTAAAACACCATATGAGCTTTTACATGACAAACTTCCCGACTTATCCTTCCTCCATGTTTTTGGTGCACTTTGTTATCTGACAAACGATAGCGAGAACTTGGGAAAGTTACAACCGAAAGTTGATATTGGTATTTTCTTTAGCTATGCACCCATAAAGAAGGCATTTTGAATTTACAACTGACGTACTAGACGAATCATTGAAACAATTCATGTAGATTCTGATGAGCTGACAGCTCTGGCTTCTGAATACAGTAGTTCAGAACCCGTACTTTATGAAATGACTCCTGCAACAATCAGTTCAGGACTCGTACCAAACCCTCCTTCTTCAACACCATTTGTACTACCTTCAAGAACTGATTGGGATATTTTGTTTCAACCACGATTTGATGAATTACTCAATCCTCCACCTAGTGTTGATCTGCCAGCCCCTGAAGTCATTGCTCTAATTGCTGAAGTAGTAGCTCTAAGATCCATTGCATCAACCGGTTCACCTTCCTCAATAACTGTTGACCAAGATGCACCATCTCCTAGTAACTCTCAAACTTTACCCGAAACTCAATCTCTTGTCATTTCTAACAATGTTGAAGAAGAGAATTACGACTTAGATGTTGCACACATGAATAATGACCTATTCTTTGGTATTCTAATTCTAGAAAATGATTCTGAAGCATCTTCTTCTTCAAACATTATTCCTACTATTGTGCACAATGCTGCTCCTTACTCAAAACACGTTAACAAATGGACCAAGGATCATCCTTTAGACAACATCATTGGTGAACTCGAAAGACATGTTTCCATAAGACTCCAACTCCATGAACAATCCTTATTTTGTTACTACGATGCCTTTCTCACATCAGTCAAACCTAAGAACCATAAAGACGCATTAACTCAATCATGTTGGATTGAAGCAATGCAAGAGGAGCTTAATGAATTTAAATGTCTTGAAGTCTGGGAACTCGTTCCTCGTCCGGATAAAGTGAGGGTCATTACTTTAAAATGGATCTACAAGGTGAAACTTGATGAATTAGGAGGAATTCTGAAAAACAAGGCTCGATTGGTTGCTCATGGTTATCGTCAAGAAGAGGGAATTGATTTTGAAGAATCTTTTGCTCCAGTGGCTAGACTTGAAGCTATTCGAATATTCCTCGCATTTTCTGCTCACATGAATATGGTCGTCTACCAAATGGATGTAAAGACGGTATTCTTGAACGGCATTCTGTGCGAAGAAGTTTATGTCAGCCAACCGGACGGATTTGTGGATGAAGACAATCCGAATCATGTGTATAAGCTTAAGAAAGCTCTCTATGGGTTGAAACAAGCTCCTCGCGCGTGGTACGACCTATTGTCGAAGTTTCTACTCTCTCAGGAATTCTCTAAAGGAACCGTAGACCCCACATTGTTCATCAGAAGACAAGGAAAAGATATTCTACTAGTACAAATATATGTTGATGATATCATCTTTGCGTCTACTACACCTGAACTATGTGACCAATTTTCAAAAATAATGTGTTCAAAGTTTAAGATGTTGATGATGGGCAAGCAGCGAATCCTCGTTTATTTTTCTAGCCTACAAATTTCCCAAAGTCCTAGCTGCATCTTTAACGACAGTTCAAAATAACGCTCTTTAACTTTAAAAAAATATGGTATGAAATCTAGTAGACGCCACCGAGAGTACTCCATGGTAGAGAATCCAAACTTGGATGAAGATTCTCCACAAGGGAAAGTCCGTATGAACCGGCTATACACAATCGTGAAATGGTGCACCGCTTAATTAATCTATACGCTATTAGACTAAGACCTAACATTTGTTGTATGCATGTGTGCCCGGTATCATGCAAGGCCTACCGAAAAGCACTTACATGATGTAAAAAGACTCTTTAAATACCTACGAGGAACCGTTAATAGAGGACTCTGGTATCCAAAGGATTCTTCTATTGCTCTAACAGCTTATGCAGACGCTGATCACGCGGGTTGCCAAGATACTAGAAGAAGTACATCTGGAAGTATGCAATTGTTAGGAGATAGACTTGTGAGTTGGTCATCAAAGAGGCAGACTAGCACTGCAATATCCAGTACGTAAGCTGAATACATCGCCCTATCCGGCTATTGTGCTCAAGTATTATGGATGAGATCACAACTTACCAACTACGGCCTTGGATTCAATAAAATTCCAATCACTTGTGATAATAAAAGCGCTATTGCCTTATGCTGCAACAATGTTCAACACTCCCGATCAAAGCATATTGACATCAGTTTCCACTTTATAAAAGAGCAAGTTGAGAACGGAGTAGTAGAGCTTTACTTTGTTAACACGAAATATCAGTTAGAGAACATCTTCACTAAAGACCTTTGCAGAGAAAGAATTGAATTTCTTATCAACAAGTTCGGAATCCGAAGTTTTACGCCTGAGACCCTGAAACAATTGGCAGATGAAGCTGAAGAATAGTGGTGGTACCTATTCTGATATCCTATGTATAATATGTATATATATTAAAACCAGAAAAACCAAAAAGATTTTTCATTTTCTAAAAACCTTTATAAAAACAAAATACAAAAATATAAAACCCATAAAACCAAATAAAAAAATTAATTAAAAAATGAGAAAATATGAAAAGAGGTAATAATGGCATGTCTTTTGCAAACGATAATATTTACGTCCTTAGAAATGTCTTTTAATAAAGACACATGGTCATAAATAAAGTTCGTGCAAAAGTTCAAATGTTTTTCAAAACATGCCATATGGCTTGCTATTATTTTAGATAGCAACCCGGTCATCATCTTAAAGGCAAGTATTTACAAAAGAAAATTTGACCTCATAACGGGAATTTATTCTCGGGCATGGTCTACTTTATGACCATGCAAAGGCTTGTGTTTACTTTGCAACACAAGCCGTGCTTTCTATATTCCATAAGTGTGCGTGTCAGCGCGCTTATGTGTTAAAATAAGAGAAATCTTATTTCATGGTGTTTGTTTTTTTAAAACCTTAAATCATTAGAAAATGATTTTCAAGGACATTTGATCTCTCAAACAACGACTACAGCTCTTTAAATAGAAAACGAGTCATTGTTTGAAGGGGAGAAAATGTCAAATGTCTTCTTCATAAAAAATGCTTTAAAAGGAAAAAGGTTTTTAAACATTAACAGAATATCATTTTTAAGGGTAATTAATTAAGTTTTGCTTATGTGTGCCTTAAATGTTATGTGTTTATGCATTTAGGGAGTAAATGTGTGAATTTAAGTGCTTATGTATACTAGTTAAAACATTAGCGACTAAGTGTGCCAATGGTTAAAACTTAAAATGCCTAATATATCTTATATTTACAAAATGCAAAGGGTATAAAACTAGAGGGGGAGAATGTGTCAAAAACAAAACTTGTTTTTATAACACTCCCTCACCCCGTCGTTCCCATACATACTTTCCCTCTCTTCAAGCCACTTTCGAATCACCATCTTCTATTTTGCCATTTTCAGTTGATAACAAGAACTTAGGTAAACTAGAAAAGTGATCTGCATAGTCTAAACTACTTACTTCTTAACCAAATTAGGTTTTTACACAGTCTTGATCTTGAAAAACCCTAAAAATCATATTAGGTTTCTTGAAATTCAAAATTGTTCAAAACCTCAAATTAAATGAGGGGTTATGTGTGTTTAGGGGTTGTTATTACTGGACTAATACAATTTTCTAAATTGTTAACCTATAAATGAGTTATGGTCAATCTTTATGTTTGAAAATTTGGGTTTTTGGGTTAGGATGTTTAAAGTTTGTGGGTTTTATGTTGGGAAGCTAGTTTACTTATTCTTGAATAAGTTTGAGTGTCTAAAACATACCCTTGTTAGTAAAAAAATCTTGAATGTATGCATCTTGTTATATGTTCATATTCGGTTTGAATGTTCTATGCGATTTCTGTTGTTATTGTGGTAATTTCTGTGAAATAAGCACTTATATGTTGTGCTTATATGATAAAATGCTAAATGATACAATCTTGAAGTCAAAATCATGTTTGTAAAATTTTTGTGTGAACCGATCTATTGGCTTCCTGTATGAACCGAACTACTAGAACCGATCTATTGATTTCCTTTAGGAACTTAACTACTGGTTTCCTTAAGGAACCGATCTATTGGTTTCCTTTAGGAACCGATCTACTGGTTTCCTTAAGGAATCGATCTACTGCTTTCCTTATGGAACCGATCTACTAGACTTTCTTTTTGAATCGATCTACTAGACCACCTTAAGGAACCGATCTACTAGACTTTCTTTTTGAACCGATCTACTAGATTGTCTTTAGGAACCGATCTACTAGATTGCACTTAAGGAATGGATCTATTGAGTCTATTAAGAAGCCGATCTATTGGTGACATTTAGAAAACAATTTATCTTTCAAGACCAAAATCACTTAAGATCAAATTTCCAAATTAGAAGGAAATTTAAAACCTTAATTAGGGAGCTAACTAAAATTGGTTAATTCTGCACTCTAATCAAGTTAAACTGGCTTAATTACAAGGTAAAACAAGGATAACTAAATTAAGGCTTAGGGTATCAAAATTCTCTAACTAGTTAGAATGAACACGATTCCTAAATGATCAAACAAGTTTCCTAAATACCTTAAGCATTTATGTCAATCTAAGTTGTCATTTAAAGGAATAGATCCTAAAAGTGCAAAAAGTATTAGAGTGCCTAATCCTTAAGAAATTTTCGCATCAAGAAACAACTTAAAGTGCTCACTTAAAAGGTCTTTATAGTGTATTATATAAAATTGGTTATACATAAACTGTATTGATCCTTTCTTAGCAGAATCATGGATACCACAAAAGCTCAGCAAATTACTTTGGATGATGCTCTAGTTGCTTTTGCTAACCGTCTTAAGATTGGGAAATGCAATCACCGACTAAGCTCCACTCTCAAATCTAATGAACCTACTCCCTTCTACAAAGCATTTCAGATCACTGCTGATGTACCAGAAATCTATATGCAAGAGTTATGGGCCACTGTCTCCATCTATTATAATTCACTTCATTTCAAGATGAACAATAAAAGACACACTCTTAACCTTGAAAACTTTAGAGACATGCTCCAGATTTGCCCTAGACTCCCAGGTCAGAAATTTGAAGATCCTCCATTTGAAGAGGAAATTCTCTCTTTTATTAGAGATCTTGGCCACACTGTAGAGATAAAGCTCTTAACTGATGTCAATGTTAGCAACATGCATCAACCCTGAAGATCATTTGATGTTGTCATCAATAGGTGTCTAAGTGGAAAAACTACTGGTCTTGACAGTCTTCGCTTGTCACATGCTCAAATCATTTGGGGCATGTATCATAAGAAGAATGTTGATTATGTCTACCTACTATCGAAAGACCTGGTACATCAAGTGGAGAACAAGAACTCTAAGAAGAGCAATGACATGTGTTATCCACGATTCACCAAAGTCATCATAGACTACTTTATGTCAAAGGATCAGTCAATATCAAGGAGAAACAAGATGTTTTGGCACACTGCCAGAGATGACCCCATGTTTAACATGATAAGAGTTATCTCTAGACATCAGGACACACAGATATACGGTGCTATTCTCCCTGATGTATTGACTAACCAAGAAATGTTGGATTCCAAAAGCCTACAAGCAGTACTACACTGTCGCATCTGGAGCAGAACCTCCAAAAGCAAAAACAAAGTGCAACAAGAAGGAAGATGAACTTGTCACTCCTTCCAAGTCCAAGTCTGCTCCAGCGGCTAAAGGTATAAGACTCAAGACTCCAGGTAAGGTGATCTAGTCAGGTAAGAAAAGGAAACTTGCATCGGTGCCAAAAGAAAAAGGGTTAAAAGTCTTATCTGAAGTGGGATTGTCTGAGGATGAACAAATGAAAATTGCAACCAAAAGAAGCAAGACGTAATTCCACAGCTCTCATGAAAGTAGCTCAGGTGATGGAGTTGACACTCATTCAAAGGTTCCTGATAAGCAGCAACAAAAGGTCACTGGTACAGATGAAGGAGCTAGTGATAAACCATAGGTTCCCGATGTACCTAAGTATGACTTTAAGAGTGAAGAAGAATCTTAGACATTTAGTCAAGGTGATGATGATGATGAAGATGATGATGACAAGAATGACAGTGAAGAAACCGAATCAGATAATGACGCAGATGATTTTGTTCACCCTAACTTGTCAACTTATCAAGCAAATGATCTAGAAGAAGAAGAAAAAGCAGATGATGATGAAGTGTCTTCTGAGCAGAGAGTGTCAACACCACTTGACTATGAACTTATTGATGAAGAAGAAAATAAAGAAGGTGATGATAAGGAAAAGGAAGGTGAACATGAACAAGAAGAAGAAGATGACCTATACAGAGACGTGGATATTAATCTGGAAAGAAGTGATACTGAAATGATCGATGCTCAAGCTAACCAAGAAATGGACGATGCTCATGTGACTCTAACTGCTGAGCCTCTAGTACTGTAACAGCAAAGCTCCTCTGTTTCATCAGACTTGGTGTCAAAGTACATTAATCCTTCTCCAAATTCAGGTATTGACTCAATCTTAAACCAAGGCACTCAGTCAGATTCTCTCGTCAATGTACCAGTTTCAGTTGCTACAGAGACACCTTCTTCTGTTTCAATAATTCCTCAACTATTTTTTCCCAATATCCAACCTCAACAACAAACGCTAACTTCTACAACAACAACAACTAATCCAACAACAACTTTACGTAAAATTCCTAACTTTGCATCTGTATTCCATTTTGATCAAAGGGTATCTGCTTTGGAAACTAAAATGTCTGAGTTCAAGCAAACAAATCAATTTGCTGAAGCTGTCTCCTCTATTTCGAGCATTGTTGATAACTACCTTGCTTCCAAGATGAAAGATGCAGTGGATGTGGCTGTTTAGCTACAATCAAACAAACTCAGAGAAGAAGCTCAAGCAGAGAATCAAGAATTCCTCAATCAAGTTAATTCAACCATGAAGGCAATAATCAAGGAGCAGGTTTAAGCTCAAGTCTCCAAGATCATGCCACAGATTGAGAAGCACGTAACAAAAATTTTAGAAACTGAAGTGTTGGCTAGATCAACCAATCAACCTCAGATGTCTTACGCAGTAGCAGCTTCACTTTCAGAATTCGAATTAAGAAAGATTCTCATTGACAAAATAGAGACCAATAAATCGATGAACAGATCAAACATTCAGAAGGATCTCTACAATGCATTAGTTAAATAAGACAATACTGACAAAGTCATCATAGACTCATATGGTGACGTCGTCACGCTAAAAAGAGGACGAGATGATCAAGACAAGGATGAAGACTCCTCCGCTAGATCAAACCGAAGAGAAGGAGATCAGGCAAAGAAGCTGAGTCATCAAAAGAGCCAACACATAAGGAGTCCAGGTCAAAAAGTTTTTCAAAAGGTGCATCCAGATATCAACCAAGATCTTCAGGCAAGTCTGCCCATGCAAAGGAGCATAGACAACAAGCTGATGATTTAGAAGATCAACTACATCAAGAGTTCAATACAAGAAATGATGATGTAACTCCTAAAAGAGAGGCACGAGATGATGTTGTATTTTAGTGGAATCCATCAAGCTCTCCAACTCCTGATCGTTAATGGCACAAAACAAAGACCGTTGACAACAGACCTCCTCAACTATGGATAACTAAGTTGGCTTAAGCTGCAGGCACTCAATCTTCATTTAATGAGTTTCTAGCTACTCCCATCGACTTCTCTGCCTTCATAATGAACCGGCTCAAAATTGATAATCTGACTCAAGAAGTGTTGACCGGTCCAACCTATGATCTTATAAAAGGCACGTGCAAGAATGTCGTAGAACTAGAGTACCACTTGGAAGAAGTCTTTAAGGCTACCAATAATCAATTAGATTGGCATAATCCTGATGGAAGGTCGTATCCCCATGATCTCAGTAAGCCCCTACCTTTCATTCCGAATGAACGAGGTCGTCATGTTATCCCTTTCGATCACTTCATCAACAATGATCTCGAATATCTGAAAGGAGGGAGCTCATGTCAAATATACACCACTTCCATCACCAAGACAAAGGCTACTGATTATGGGCAAGTAAAATGGATTGAAGACAAGGTTCCCAGAATATGGAGTATGGTAAAGTTGACTACAACAGGCATGCTTATTGGGGAACTTATCACTAGGGTCCAAAACATCAAAATTTTTATAGATATGCTTCCAACATAGAATCATCATACGATATCTACTCCAGACATAAGATTATAGCAGTAACCAGTCTCAAGATCATGAAGTGGTATGGCTACACTCATCTAGAAGAGATTATCATTAGAAGACAAGACGATAAGCTTTACAAGTTTAGAGAAAGCGACTTTAAAAGACTTCAGAGACAAGAGATTGAAGATATGTTACTTCTCCTTGTTCAAGATAAGTTGACCAACCTCAATCTAGAAGAATGGTATGCACTGAATGTGGCTTTAAGAATGTTTACAAGACGTATTGTCATTCAAGAACGTGTGGAAGATTTACAGCTGGGAGTCAAAAGCTACCCGAAGAAGATCAACCTCCAAAGGCCAGACTTATACCGTTCATATCTCAGAAGAATGACTGCCTACACCACTTATCTTGATATCCAAGGCATTATCTATGAAGATGAGTTGAACAGAAAATGTGTGATGCGCACTAATGAACTTCACAAGTTTAATGATGGCACACTCAACTATGTTCGTATTGCTCTTAGCGATATTGACTGAGGAATTGAGGTGGACTACCTGTCCAAGAGAAAATGGAGTAAACATGACAAGCAAAGAGCTCGTGTGATGATCAATGCAATCGATAAGAAGCTCAGAGATAGAAGATTGATGCGAAACTTGGAAAAGCTTATTGGTGGAAGACCTTACGGGAGAGACCTACGGCTGCTGGAAAGGACCATATGATTTATCATATGTTGTTCTCATATCTCAGGTAAAATCTCGTACTTGTGAATATATTAATAAGTAGTATAGACTTTTGGTGATAATAAGGAGTGCTCGAGTACAAAATTTTCACGAATTTCTTAGTAAATTTAAAATGTTTCAACTTATTGTACTCAGTACTGTCTTTTATACCCTCAAACATTGAGGGGGAGCATTAATATGTTCCTAATTCGACGTGTAATTAATTGGAACATTTCTTACCCTATGAGCATAAATTTTAATCTCTTGGTATCCAAAATATCAAGAGACTTGACTTTTTTGATAAGGGGAGAAAATGTGATTAAAATATATGACTAATAATAATTTGATCATTTTGAAACTCAAGTGTACACTTTCCCACATATGTGCTAAACTCTTTCAATTACTCGATGCACATATGAAGGGGGAGCAAATGGTTATGTGAAGGCCGTTATGTGAAAGTACCAAAGACCGACCATTTAATTACTGTATTGGAGTTATAAGGTGGTTAAGTTTAGGTACTATTTTTCATGATCCAGCCAGAACCGGAGGGATCTACCTAGGGATATTCCACTAGATAGTGTAGAAGTCCTTAGGTATGATGAAAAAAGGAGTAAAAGTGAGTAAAAGGGAAGAGTGCCGACTGAGATGGAGCTAGTACTGCAACAAACCCAACAAGGTACTAGTCATGAAGTCTCGATAAGTGCTGAAGGGGTTGAAGAATGAAAAAGAAAAGTTAAGTTAAAGGGTGAAAAGAAAGAAGCCCTCCTTATACTTAGGCAGAAACCGGGTCAATACATATGCTATCAGAAACACTAAGCTGTTGTCTGGTATTGAAGATAGTCATGGACCCAGTAACGCTGTGCACAACCCTCCCTAGCCACTCAAAGTCAGAAAGACTTTGTTTCAAAACCCATGGAGATTCACACATTTCTATCGACTTTCTCACTTCGAGTTAGTTGGTATTGAAAAGGTGGCACTCAGCTCCATCCTCCGATCACTAAATCAAATATGCACAATTAAGTCTAGAGCCAAAAGAGATCATCTATAAATCTCTATAGGACACTTATCCATTACAAGCTGGTTTCTCACACACGGTGAAAACTAGTAATATTATTAGAGTCCTACGCATTATCCTTATGATCTTTCCAAAACATCAGAGTGATACTTAAGTATTCACAATGATGACGGAAATCCTGCTTGAGCCAACATCAAACAAGATCTCGGTAGGTGACTTGTGAGATTCTTATGAATCACACTTGTGACAACTGGAAAGCAACAATGGTGCGATTCTATATGAATCAAACTTGTTCCAGGTTATGAATCAACGATTGATGAATTTTGAAATGCTAAAACTTTCAGTGTGTCACAAAACCACTTTAGCAAGTGACACGTCGACTGATTTTCTCAAATCAATTTTTATTTTAATCGGTGAGATAGTAACTCGCTCGTTCACTCTTATTGTGCTGTCTCCTTTGAGACGTTCCGATAATGAGAACATGCTGAGTATGATGAATCTAATATATATGTGTTAGAAAGATTTAATACTATAGCTGGAAATCATGTCAAAGAGATTCTTCTTAAATTGAATCTACCTTATCACAAGTTGATCCTCAGGGATTCAAAGGTTACTCCAACTAAACACGGGCGAATGACAAAGCCATATTCGTCCCTTCGCTTTATTACTAACTGTTTTAATGCAGTATACTTAAAGATGGAGGTGAAGGTACCTGATTCCAGCTGTCTCAAAGATTCATAACCACATGCTCATACCCGACCGACAAATATAAAGACATCATGAAAGCTCAAGTACATATTTCAAGACTTTTGCTACTCTGATATCGTACGTCCTTCTTGAAGCAACAAAGTGTTAAAGTTAAATAACTTCAAGAAAGATGCACCATTAAAGCTCTCAAGTTATCAAATTAAGAAAGGTATGAGCATGTCGGTCCAAAAGTCACAAGTTTACAAGATGGAAAAGTTTACAAGATGGCAAAAAGAGATTATGCTTGGTTGATGATCAAGATGCTCAAGATCACATATTCACATACAAGTCAAGCTAAAGGAACAAGCTCAAGCCTAAAGTCAATGATCACTACGCCATATTCACAAGAAATGGAAAAGAAAAAGAAGTTTGCGAGCACAAGAACAAAGACCTTCATAGATATCATTATATAGCTAGGTTTATGTTTTTGTAAAATGGAGTGACCTCCCTTTGGGGGAGATTGTTAGGAACACAAAAGTGTCGGTCACTTCATAGATATCATTATATAGCTCGTTTAGTTATTTTTGGAAACTTACTAGGCTAGTTAGCCCAAGGCCCATGGAAAGCCCATGCAAGCCAAGGCCTTAACCGGCCATAGGAAGTATAAATACCCTTTCCATGCTATGGAAAGGGTGTTGGTTGTTCATTTTCTTTCACACACTTAATGCATTTTCTCTCTTGTTTTACATTCTCTCTCTAAAGTGTTCATCCAACCATTCTCTCTCTAAAACTACATCTCTTTCCCTCATCAAGTATGTCATATGATATCTTACACTTATAAATATTATTTTTTAAAACACTTGAACTATATATTTTGAGACTTTATAAATAATAAAAGTACTAAATCAAGCGAAATGACTATAATTACTTTATGGTTATTAGAAAATGTTTCGAAGACATATACTTGGACATTAAATAACAAACGTAACTTAAACATTGTTTCAACTCTTATAACCAAACAAAAACTATTAGGTGGTGATATAACTTGATAATGTGCATTGTTGTGTTTATTTTAAATACATTATACTTATACGACCTATAAATAATTAGGTTGCATTTCGGATCATTCGTGACGTTTTACTTTATTGATTCTGCTATAATCAATGCATTCACTTAAGGTGAGTTTCATGGCCCCTATTTGACTTCTTTTTAACTATTTTGGGGAAGAATACATAGGCATTTACAAACTCGTTTACATACTTGATTTCTTAACTTGTTCACATACTCGTTTACATACACGTTTACAAACTTGTTTACATACTCATTTACATACTCGTTTTCATACTCATTTACATATCTCGAGGCATGATACATCGCTCATTTACAAAAGGACACAAGTACAATACTTTCCAATTTTTACAATAATTACGTAGCGTACCTAAGTGATAATAACCCACATTACCTATTATCAGGAACTGTTAATTACATTGTGTAAGCACAAGTGTTATAAATAGATCTATTTGGGATTGACATCCCCGTTCGGGTGAGTAGCGCTCACTAGTTTTGGTGTACCGAACTAACGGATGTATACCATGTTAGATTTAGGATGTTACGGGTTGACATCTACATGGGAATTCACTGGCATTAAATTGCATTCATTCATGTCGTAGCGTCAGTTTCATGAGCTTAGTGCAGTCGTAAATTATTGTTGTGATATTGTGCGCATTACAATAGTCAAACACTTTATAAGTCTTGTGGTTTATACTACATAATTTGAACCTCACTGATTGCTAAACACTTAACATGATACTGTGGATAAAGCAGTTGACAATAAACTCTTTTGATCTTACATTTACATTTACATAAATCTATAAACTCACCAACTTTATGTTGACAGTTTTAAGCATGTTTTTCTCAGGTGAATAAAATGCTTGGCTTACTTGATGTGCATTGGAGTCAAAATTTTACAAGATTACTTTCATGATTTCTTTATGCATACTAACAATCTATCTCGTTGTAATATATAATCTTTCACTTTGATGCAACTATGGGACCATTGTTAAAACTATTTACATCTTCAATGAAATCAACGATATTACTTTTCAAACAACTCATTTAGAGGTCGTTCTCTTGTATCTTGTGCTATTGTATTATGAAGTAACACTCCCGGACATATTTCTGATGCGACCTACTTTAGGGGTGTTACAAAGTTTCCCCAACTAGACTCAGGACTTGCTGTTCCATCATTTCTACCAGGTGATGATCCAATTGCTTGTCTAAATAAAGCAATGGCATTTTTGTCAATTGTGATGGCATTACATTTTCCTTCAACCAACAACCAACTCAGAACATCTTCTAATCTAAGAAACCAAGCTACCATTCAAGATGGCAGGGTTACTATTTAACAAGTACAAGGGAGACAGGGTCAGAGTTTTGCTGGCATGAGAACTAAGGGAAATGATATAAGCTTTGGGGGAAATAATGTTGCAGGTCAAACAAGGGTTTTTAAGTGTTACAATTGTCAAGGTGAAGGGCATGTTACAAGGCAGTGCACTCAGCCTAAGAGGCCAAGGAATTCTGCATGGTTCAAGGAAAAGATGTTATTGGTTCAAGCACAGGAATCAGGTTAGGTTTTGGATGAGGAACAGTTGGCATTCTTAGCAGATCCTAGAGTTGTAGATGGTCAAGCTAATCAGACAATAATCCTACAGAATGTTGCCTTCCAAACTGATGATCTAGATGCTTATGATTGAGACTGTGAAGATATCTCTTCACCAAAATCGGTCCTTATGGCTAATCTTTTAAGTTATGATTCAGACGTCCTCCCCGGAAGTATTTTGACACTTATCACAACATGACACTTATCATAAGGATGATATGATTAATCAAAGTGTGTAAGAGACGCAGTATTTTGAACAATCCCTTATTGATTATGTTCCAGATAACAAAATAACAAGTGATAGTAATATCATTTCTTATGAACAGTATCTACAAGAAACGAAAAATGCGATTGTTCAAGATACTAACTCTTCTGCACAACAAGATGCCATGATAATGTATGTTTTTGAACAATTGTCTAATCAAGTAACTAATTGTGATAAGATTAATCAGGAAAACAAAATGTTTAATGAATCCTTAACCGCTAAGCTTGAAAGTTATAAGAAACGAGTCAAAACTTTTGAACAAAGACTTAATATTGATTTGAGCAATCGTGAAAAATTTATTCCTTCACAAATAGGTGACATGATTCAGAATAGGAATGCACTTAAACAAGAAATTGAGTCACTTAAACATACTCTTTCTAAACATGTCAAGGAAAAGGAATCATTATTGCAAACATTTACTATTTTTAAAAAGGAATCCAAAGAAAAAAATACATGGATAAAGAAATTGATTTAGAAAAGAAAATAAAGGAACTAGATAATATTATCTATAAAGTGGGTTAATCTGCGCAAACGGTGCACATGCTAACAAAACCACAAGTTTTTTACGATGACACTCACAAACAAGCTCTTGGTTATCAAAATCCGTTTTATCTTAAGAAAGCTCAGCGGATTAAGCCAACGTTGTATGACAATATTGTGATATCTAAGAAACATGATGTGATTTCTATGGTTGATGAAGAAGTGACTTTGATTTTAGAAGAAGAGCGTTGATAAAAAATGCTTGCAAAACAATTTAGAGTTGAATAAATTGTCTGAAAATATCGAAAAACATTTTGTTCCACAAAAGCAATTGTCTACAGAACAAGCTTTCTAGTTATCGCTTTCAAACCCTAAGTCTGAACAACTTGTTGTTAGTTGAAATAGAGGTTCCTAAAGAACTTCCAAAGGTAAGTTTGGTAAATACATGTTTTCAAAAACTAAAAAATCACCTTGCCAGATTTGACAAGGTGGTGAAAGTAAGAACCACACCTAATGCAATAACTGAGGATTCATAGGGTTTTGAACATACTAAAAAGGTTTTCTTAGACAAAGTAATTCCATTTTTAAATTTTTTATGAGCATCATTTAAATATTTTGATAATGGTCTTCATAGTGAACTTAATAAAGTGAAAACGATCTTTAACCAAATGGAAGCTACTGTTGAAAAGTGTTCTGTAGACAAGAAATATTTTGATATTCAAAATAAAGAACTTTTTCTTGATAATGATCGACTCTTGGAACATATTATCTCTCAAGATATTATGAATAATATAATGTATGCTGATTCTGTACCTGTTAGTATGTTACCTGCAAATAATAAATGTCTTGTGAATGATAATCTTGTAATTGAGAGATTAGAGCAGGAAAATGATTACTTATTTGAACTTCTCTTATCTTAAGATATAGTTCATATTTGTGTAAATTCTCTTGCTACATGCAATAATTTTCATGAAATGCAAGAGAGTTTTATTCATGAATATAATGAGAATCTAGTGCTTAAGGCTGAGCTTCCCAAAAAGGAGCACATGGTTGAATATAATTTTTTAATGAAGTTGTACTTAGATGTTCACGACTTGAAAATTGTAATGCTAATCTAGAAATTAAATTACAACATCAAAAAGAAAGTTTTCTGAATAACAAACCATTAAACAATTAAAATGCTCCTGAAATTCAGGAATTTTTCCATATTAATGAATGGCAAGCTAAGCTAGAAGCAAAAGATGTCTTAATTGTTAAGTTGAAGAAACATATTGAGAATCTCAAAGGCAAAATTATGGTTGAAAAGGATGCCACACTGAATAATGCCAAGGTTATTTCTCCAAGAATGTTTAAGCTTGATTTAGAACCTCTATCTCCTAAAGTATTAAAAAACAAGGATGCTCACATAGACTATATTAAGCACTCTCGAGAACATGCTGACACTCTTCAGGAAATAGTCGAACACGCTAGAGCACTCAGACTTTAGATATCAATTTAGACTCTGCTTGTAAATATGTTTAACAAATTCAGGAGGTGCTAGTTTATGTTACCGCTACATGCCCTAGTCTATCAAAACATAGTGAGATATTTTTTGCGATCACACCATTGAACAAAAACAAGAAAGTTAGGTTTGTCAAACCTGCCACATCATCAAGTAACACTCAAAAACAGGTAGAGTCCCATAAAATACAAGATTCTAACAAACCTGTGTTGCCTTCTACAGGAATGAAGAGTTCTACTAGTGCTAGCAGATCACAGCCTTCAGGTAATACCAAGAAAAATAGGATCTCGTGAACAACCACTAGTAACCAAAAGAATAAAGTAGACGACCACCCTAGGAGCGTTAAATCTAATTTAAATAAAACGAATCATGTTATTGAACCTGTCTGTAATGCAAATGTTAACCATTCCATGTTAAATGCGAATTCTAAATTAATTTGTGCTACATGTAATGAATGTACGTTTGATGCAATTCATGATTTGTAATGTTCTTGATTTTGTTAATGATGTGAATGTACGTTCTAAATCTTAATCTGCTAAGAGTAGCAAAAAGAAGAAAATTTAGAAACCTATTGGTAAAGTGTTCACTGATATTGGGTATAGATGGAAACCTATAGGGCGAACCTTCACTATAGATAGAAATACATGCCCTTTAACTAGGATCACCTCCACTAAAGTAGTACCTCTTAAGGAAACCACCTCAAAATCAGTAATTACACAAAATCCAGAAATTAAGGTTTATAACAGGAGACCTAAAGCAACAAAATCTGTAGGTTCGAGTAGCAAATCTAAGATTATAGAATCTAGGATTTCTAACAACTTGGAACCCAATCAATCTTGGGGATCCACTGCTTCAAATGTTCCATCGTCTTCTCTTGTTAATTTTAGGTTGTCTAAATTATTCTCTGGTATTTGGACTCTGAATGTTCCAAGCAAATGACAAGAAACCACTCTCAACTCATTAACTTTGTTAGTAAATTCATGGGTACCATTAGATTTGGGAATGATCATGTTGCAAAAATCATAGGCTATGGAGATTATCAGCTGGGAAATGTCATAATTTATAGGGTTTACTATGTGGAAGGGTTAGGATACAACTTATTTTCTGTTGGCTAATTTTGTGATTCTGATCTCGAAGTAGCTTTTTGCAAACACACTTGCTACATTCGTGACTTAAAAGGTGTTGATTCACTCAAGGGATCGAGGGGCTCAAATTTATACACTTTGTCTCTAGAAGATATGATGTTATCATCTCCTATTTGTCTCTTGTCTAAAGCTTTAAAGACCAAGTCTTGGTTATGGCATCGAAGGTTATCTCATTTAAACTTCAATTATATCACTATACTGGCCAAACAAGGACTGGTCTAAGGGCTGCCCCAACTTATGTTTTAGAAGGATCACTTGTGTTCGGTATGTGCACATGGAAAAAGAAAGAAACACTCCCACAAACCCAAAGCCGAAGACTCTATTCAAGAAAAGTTCTATCTGATGCACATGGACCTTTGCATGCCAATAAGGATTCAATGTATCAATAGACGGAAATACATATTCGTTATTGTTGATGACTTCTCTCGGTTTACTTGGGTAAAATTTCTACGATTGAAGGATGAAGTTCCAGAGTCCATGATTAAATTTCTCAAAATGATTCAAGTTCGTCTCAATGTGACAGTCCAAAATATCATAACAGATAATGGCACAGAGTTTGCCAATTAGACCCTGAGAGCTTACTATGAAGATGTCAGGATCTCACACCAAACATCGGTTGCACGCACTCTCCACAGCAATATGGCATTGTCGAAAGACAGAACCGAACTTTAGTGGAAGTTGCACGTACCATGTTGATATTTTCTAAGGCTCTACTATTTCTCTGGGCAGAAGCAGTTGCGATAGCTTGTTATACCCAAAACCAATCATTAATCCAAAAACATCACAACAAAACACCATATGAACTTCTATATAACAAGAAACCCGACTTATCTTATCTTCATGTATTTGGTGCTCTTTGTTATCTCACCAATGATAGTGAAGATCTTGGCAAGTTCAAACCTAAAGCAGATATTGGAATCTTTTGTCGGTTATGCTCCTGCAAAGAAGGCTTTCTGAATCTACAACAAGAGCACCCGTCTAATCATTGTAACTATTCTTATTGATTTTGATGAGCTGACAGTAATGGCTTCTGAACAATTCAGTTCAGGACCTGTGCCTCAACTATTGACTCCTAGAACAATTAGTTCAGGACTCATGCAAAACCCTACTTCTCTAACACCCTATGTACCACCAACTAAGAAGGACTGGGATATTTTGTTTCAACCGATGTTTGATGAGTACTATAATCCTCAAACAAGTGTTGCTTCTCCAGTTCCTGTAGTTGTTGCTTCAGAACTTGCTGATTTAACCGGTACACCTTCTTCAAATACAATTGATTAAGATGCACCATCTCCAAGTACTTCATAAACCCATCAAGAATCACAATCCTTAGTTATTCCTTTTAGTGTTGAAGAACATTTTCACGATATTGAAGTTGCACATCTAGATAATGATCCATTCTTTGGTGTTCCAATTCCAGAACCAAATTCTGAAGAATAATCTTCAAGGGATGTTATTCCAACTAATGTTCACTCAGTCAATCAACCACCTGAAAAACTCAGAAAATAGACCAAGGATCATCCATTGGATAATGTCATTGGTAATCCCTCATGACCCGTCTCTACAAGACATCAACTACAAACCGAAGCCATTTTTTACTACTTCAATGCTTTTCTCACCTCCGTTAAACCAAAGAATTATAAAGAAGCTTTAAAGAATCCTACTAGATCGAAGCTATGAAACAAAAAATTAATTAGTTTTTCCTCATGAATTATAAAGAAGCTTTGAAAGAATCCTACTTAATTAGCTTTTTGCATGACCTCGTCCAGATCGTGTCATGATCATTACCTTAAAGTGGATCTTCAAGGTGAAATTAGATGAACTGGGAGGTGTTTTAAAAAATAAGGCTAGGTTGGTAGCAAGGGGATATCGACAAGAAGAAGGAATCGACTTTGAAGAATATTTTGCACCGGTTGCACAACTAGAGACATAAGAATCTTTATTGCATATGCCGCTCACAAGAGCATGATAGTCAATCAAATGGATGTCAAGATTGCGTTCTTAAACGGTATATTACGTGAAGAGGTCTATGTCAGTCAACCAGACGGGTTTGTAGATCAAGATAATCCCAACCATGTGTACAAGCTGAAGAAGGCTCTTTACAGGTTAAAGCAGGCTCCACGAGCTTGGTATGATTTGTTATCATCGTTTCTACTCTCCCAAAAGTTCTGCAAAGGTGCTGTTGATCCAACATTATTCACTCAAAAAGAAGGGAAAGACATCTTACTGGTACAAATCTATGTAGATGATATAATATTTACTTCTACTAATCCTACACTCTGTGAAACATTTTCTAAAATAATGTGTTCAAAATTTAAGATGTCGATGATGGGCAAAATGTCATTCTTTCTTGGACTTCAAATTTCTCAGAGTCCTAGAGGCATCTTTCTTAACCAATCCAAATATGCTCTTGAAATAATTAAAAAGTATGGAATGGAATCTTGTGACCCAGTTGATAATCCTATGGTGGAGAAATCCAAACTGGATGCAGATCTACAAGGGAAAAAAGTTGATCCTACACGTTATTTTATAATGATTGGCTCCCTTATGTATCTGACATCCAGTATACCAGACATTGTAATTGATGTATGTATGTGATGTGTCATTGTGTGTAGGTATTATTTATAATCAAGTTTTACATTTATATTTTGTCGACGTTACCTAAGAACAACACTAGCGGGTAGTGTACCTGATTAGTTATAGCTTTGTTGGTAAGTAGGGTGTCGAGCACTAAGAACGTGAATGTAATTCTTAAGTCAATCAGTGATTTTGTTATCTATGTTAGATTTAATTTATCTGATCTATGTTAATTCTAAGTTAAACATATGTTAAACCTAATTCTAACGGATAAAGGGGGTTTTCAGTCTGAGAGATTGGCACAGGTTTTGTGGTGACTTAAACCTACTTAAGACACAATAACACACATAGGCAGATAATCAGAAGATAGAAGAGCGGTCAAGCCAATTATAAGGAAATTGTATTAACCATGATTAATCCAATTAAAATGCAGGTTTGCTTATTAGAGCAATGATTGACTTATCTCAAGGGGCATATCATTCCAAGATTTAGGCGGTACTTCTTCCTAAAACCTAGACACGCTAATTCTGTCATAATTAGACGCATCCGCATAAAGCAAGCATTTGTTGATTATAATCTATCTTAGGAGATTAGTAATGGTGCTCTTACTAAACCATAGCTCAACAAGACTTTACTAACTTGCTACTTAATGGCTCTTTATATACTAGTAGTTTGCTGTCCAAGTCCTAACCAATGGAATCAGAATGTTATTTGTTGATCCTAGGGTCACTTGCTAGTCCAACTTATTCACTAAACCAAGGGCAAGGATAGGTCATTATTTGTGATCCTATGATTCTAGATATATAAATTATAGATATGGAGAGCTATCTCAGAATCTAGCTAGCATGATATTTTACATTCCTTGATCCAGTTAAATGATAGGTCACATACTTAAGCACGTAAACGAGTATAAATTGATAAACATAATCAACAAGCAATGATAAATTAACCAATCAAGATAAACAAACCAAACATTAAAATTTTCATAAACATGGATAATACCTAAAGGTATTAGTCAATAACCATTGTAATGAATACCAGCATGATAATGAACAACCAAGGTAAACTAACCGAGTTAAACAAATGATACCAAAAATTGAACGATTATCAAGAGTATGGAATTACAAGGTGTTTCCTATGGAATTAGATGCATTGCTTGAACTTCTTTGCTCTTCTTGGCTTCTAAAAATTGACTTTTGTGGTTATGGTATCGAAAATATGGTCAGGCACACCCTAAACTCGTGTTTAGAGATTTGTATTTATAGTCTGAAAAATCATCGATACGCCATATTGGTTGATGTCAATACGGTGTATAGGGGGTTTCTTGGAGTAGGGACCATGTTCAATATCTTCTATAATATTTAATTACTCGAAATACGGCATATGTTATTCTTCTGGATACGGCGTATAGATCTTTATTTCTTCGTGATTTCTTGTGAAGTGCAGGCATATATACACTCTATCTTCCTTGATAGATACGGCGTATAATATGTCAGAACAATATTCTTCATATTTCATCATTTAAACTCAAATACAAATGATTAAGTATCAATTCTCGCAATAATTATATAAAATGGGTAAGAAACATGGAATAAATGATGCTATAAAAGTGACGTTATTTGATGTCATAAAATATTCCTCCACTTGAATCCTGCTTGTCCTCAAGTAACCTTTAGAAAATTTATGAAAATGTATCCCAACCATAGTCAAGGATTTTTCCTTTAAGCATTTATTCGTTCATTATAAGTACACAACCAAGCACCTCACGAAATAGACAAATGAAATCACTCAAATCACTCAACTAATCTATGTGGTAACATATAACTAATTCGCTCAGTTGCTTGGTCGTGACAAGTATTCTATCATAGGCTTAGCAAGGATACCCATCTCCACCACTAAAGCTAAGGAGTGACAAGTCTATAAAGGTAAATCGGGTTTAAAAAGGTTTAAGGGTTTGATCACTCTTTCTAATCTCTATCAATACTAATATTCCAAAAAAGGTGACAAACCACGCATACACATCCAAAATGATAAAATAGACACACATGGTTGCATTCAATCCTTAACTCAAATAAGCTAAAGAATACGACTAGTAGTCTTTACCAAAAGTCATAAACCAGAAGGGGCGATAAACTACATATACACATCCATAACGATGGAATAGACATACATGATTGCATTCAACTCCCCCACTCGAGTAAAACCAAGGGTTAGGATGAAGAGTGCTATAGGGTAGGGATCTTCTAATCCTTTCTCTAAAAGTAATAAACCAACAAAGCGGACAAAATCACACATACACGACCGTAACAATGGAATAGACATATGTGATTGCTCGCATCCTCATTCGAGTAAGTGTTAAGATTACGAAAAGTATCGGTCACTTCCATTATATCGTTAAATAGCTCGTATAGTAATATTTAGAACCTAAATAGGCTAGCTTAGGAGAAAGCCCATGGAAAGCCTATGGACAAGTCCATGGCCGACCTATAGGAAGTATAAATACCCTCCCCATGTGTGGAGAGGATGTTGGTTGGTTGTTTTTCTCATAATCTAAGTGTGCATTTTCTTGTTTAACTTTCTCTCTCTAGAAGCATCCTCCCAACCTCTTTCTCTCTCTAGATTTCTTCCATTTACTTTGTGTGTTTATAGATTACAAGTATTCTATAATTGGTATCAAAAGCCATGGGGTGATGTTGTTTGTGATTGTGTTTATTTTACACACATTTTCTTAGTTCAAATCTTACAAAAGTTTTACAACTTTTGTGGGTTTAAAAACCATAAAGTTTACTACTTTCTTCTTCTATATTCTTTGTATTATCTAGTTGTATAAGCAAAACCTTGTAAAATACATAAAAATCTTCACTTTTATAAGTTTTGGTTCAAAAAAGGGTTTTTGAGTCCAAAATATTGATTTGAAAATTTTGTGTTAAAAAGTTTCAAGTTTGTATTTTTAAGGTTCTACTAGGCTTAGATAAGTAAGTTGTATAAGAAATTTTGAGTAAAAACATCAAAAAGTGAGTCTTTTAGTGTTTTGGAAAAGTTGAAGTTCGTTTTTGCAGGAGGCGAATTAGTTTTGTTCTTGAAGGATAATTAGTTTTTATCTTTGAAGGCAAATTAGTATTTTTCTTCAAGAGGTGAATTAGTAATTTTATTCAAGAGGCGAATTAGTAATTTTCTTCAAGAGGCGAATTAGTATTTTTCTTCAAGAGGCGAATTAGTAATTTTCTTCAAGAGGCGAATTAGTAATTTTCTTCAAGAGGCGAATTAGTGATTTTTTTTAGAGGCGAATTAAGGATTTTTTTACAGAGGCGAATTAATCCCTGTATACTAAAGGCGAATTAATCTTGGTCCTTTGGAAGGAGAATTAATCTTTGACTTTAAGGCGAATTAATCCTTTTTCTTTCAAAGGCGAATTAATCCTTTTTCTACCAAGGCGAATTAATCCTTTTTTCTACCAAGGCAAATTAATATCTTTCCTAAGAGGCGAATTATTCATAATTGCTTTCTTGAATTATACGGTTTATTTCTTTGATTTATAAAATCTCGTAAAACGTTATTTTTCAGTTTAATCATGAATAGTAAAATCTCGTGTATTCTTAAGACTTAAAACACTTAAAACCAACTCACTTTAACACAATTACTTCTTATCACTGTCTGATCATCAAGTAATCTAATAACATCAAAGTAACAATGACTACTCTTGCTGATTTCATGATACTTTCTGGTGCTGACAATCGTCAACCAATGTTGGACAAACACCTATATTATAACACCCCGTGTTTTAGGGTCATTTACGACGTCATTTATTTTACTATTTATTATTAGTCTTGTATGCGTTGCTTTAATTTTAAGTGTTAAGTAAAATCGCATAAACTAAAAATGATCATTCAACGTAAACGGGCATCAAACAATTAAATGTTTACGTCAAGCAAGTGTTAGATAATTATTTGCAGGATAATTATTAACTTTTCTCATTTTATTTTATTGGTTACGTAAAGTGTTTACGTTTCGCGATACAATACATTTAGGCATTCACGGAACCACCAAAACTTATCTACGCTTCAACAAATACCTATTTTTATACCCAATGCTCAAAGTTTTTATAAAACTTCACCCTTGATATTACCTATGCCGAATTATACACAAAATAAATCAACCAAACCATACAATTTGCAAGTATTACATATACCTTTAATTTTTACCTCATTTAACTTCAAGATAACTAGATATTTCCATAAAATAGCCAAGACACCAACTAGTACTCACCCCCCCTAAATTCGGTGAAAAAGTGATCCCTAGTGGACATGAAGCACACATTTTACCAACTTGGACTTGTACAAATACAATTCAATATGTTATATGTCTATGACTAGTAAAATTAACCATAAGACTTCCATGTTTTACTCCTTATGTCTTAGACTTTCCTAGGGCAATCTTGACTAGCAACTTGGACCAAGGTAGTATATAAAGGCAGGAAACTAGATAAAGAACACACACACTTCATTTTTCACTAGAAAAACTTCACCATTTCTCTTGTTTCCTCCCTCCTAGCCACGACATACCACAAAACGCTTAAACAATCCATACAAATTTTATTTACCACTTATACAAGTATTCCTACATCATATCTAAGATATCCTAAGGTGTTTAGAAGGTTTGGTTTGAGATTTACAAGTGTTAAAGCAAGAAGGTTCAATATTAGGGTTTTCTTTAGATTAGGGTTTTCTAAGACTTGGAAGCTAGGGTTTGTTTGCTAAACAAGGGTTTAGACATTGTTGTTTATCACCATACATCATACTAAGGTTACCTAAAAACCTTAAACTCTTTACATTCATGATTTTATGTGTATATAATAGCTATATAGTTAATCATCATCTAAGAAACTTATTTACATGAAAAATGGATATTTCACTTGTGATCATGATTTGATAAACTTTTACATATGTTATATGGATGTTAATATCATGTGAGAATGGAAGTATTAGTATTGTACATGTGAGGTTTATGTATAAAAAGGTATATATAAACTAGTGGTTTAAAAAGTTACTTAATAAGTTTATAAGTAAAAGTGATATAAGGACTTGTTGATCTTGTTATCTTGGACAATATTTGGACAAATCATAGACTAAGGAGCTTAAGTATGTAAGACATGTGGAGTTAAGTGTTGTAATGGACTTGTAACAAAGTTACTAAATTAAAAAGTTACAAAAACAAGTTTAAACATATTTTTAACAAAAATATCATAAGGGTCTGATCAAATTCGAAAAATAATGTATTTATTTTATATTTTTATACAATACTACATGTCATGAGGATTCTAACCATATAAAGAACTTAAAAATCTGATTTATAACGAAGTGGATACCGTATTTGCAAGTTACACGATAATAAACGCGTTTATAAAAGAAATTTTATAAAAACCATTTACTTTTAACTTCTTATATATGAAAATGGTTATTTTTCTCAGATAGTACTTATTTTTAGGATTCCAAAACATTAAGAATCATAATTTTGGGATCAATAACGAAGGACTTATGAATTTCGCAAGTTTACGATAATAATTACTTTTATAAAAATAATTTTATAAAAGTTACTATTCACGTCAGGTATTTTTATTTTGAAAACATCATTAAATTGATAGAACTTTTAATTACGAAGACGTGTTCGAAAGAATCACTAAAATCAGAGTTAAAACGAATAAGATACGACATTTACGAGTTTACGATAACTATATTTATAAAAGTCCAGGAACAGTAAAAAGTACTGTTCACCAAAAGACTCAAAATATAAAAATATAATATTTTAATACGTCATCTTAATACGAGAACGTGGACGTAAGGAACGTACAAAACGGGCTTAAAACGAGAAAGTTATGCCGTTTTTACTAAAGAAATATTTATAAACGTTTTTACTTTATAAATGTTATTTCACAAATACAATTAGATGGTGATGTAGCTATATAGAATTATATATGGTCTTAGTTATTTAAAGTACTTAGTACTCATACGACCTATAATTAATTAGGTTGCATTCGGACGTTTACGTGACAAATTTTCTGATATATGGTTATCATACACTCAAGGTGTGTTTATAGCCTCACGTTTTACTTGTTACATATACTTTACAACATTTGGGGTGAGAACATGCTTGTTACCAAATTTATTTACATAATTGGTTTGGATTCATTACATGTGCAATTACAATTCGTTTTACAAACTGGTCTACATACTCAATTACTTATTTTGGGACGAAATACATTGCTTGTTTCACTTCATTTTTAAAAACAAGGACATTACTTTGCTTTTACCAAAATAATTGCGGATTAGATTAAGAGGATTGAACTGTGAATTACCTGGAGGGTGAGAGCGAATGTTATAAAATAGATCTATTCGGGTGTGACAGCCCCGTTCGGGTGATTAGCTATCACTGAACAAATGAACGTTATAGCATGTCGGAGCATGACATTTACATGAACATGAACACTTACGGTGCCTTGAATAATGTGGCACACATATGAGTCTACGCAGCAGTTTCATGAACTTAGAGTAATCGTAATCATTATTTTATACACACATGAATATTTATGTTGCCTTGAATAAAGTGGCAATACATACTTTGAACAATAGCGGTCCAACTATACTCAACGTTTTGGTGACTATTTGGGGATTTAAATGGTCATGCATACTTTACAACTCTTTGATTTGCAACCCTCATACATTCGTTTTGGTGACTATTTAGGAATTTAAGTGATCACGCATACTTTACAACTCTTTGATTTACAACATTCATACATACATTTTTGAGGAACATACAAGTATTGGAACGGTCATACATACTTTACAAAACTGTGGTTCAACATTTATACTTACAAAAACCTATGAACTCACCAACTTTATGTTGACACTTTTTAAGCATGTTTTTCTCAGGTGAAATAGATGCTTGGTTATGAGATGTGCATTGGAGTCTAAATATTTGAGATTTCTTTTTCAAACGACACAGTTAGAGGTCGATCTCTCATGACTTGAGCAATGATATTATGAAGTAACGCTCCCAGAAACATATTCCGCTGCGACCTATTTTTGGGGGTGTTAAAGATTGGTAATAAGAGCCAAGGTTATAGAGAACTAGGTTGCATTTTACCTAGTCGATAACCGTTTTACAAACATTGCATCATACAAAAGAGTTTTAACAGGACATACACACATTGTTTGTTGCATTAGTTGGTCAAACTAGATGCTTACGTGATTCATATACTTGTTCATATTATAATACGTATATTACTATGGGGGTCTATATACTATGAGAGTCTTACATATATATATGCATAGATGTTTTTACATTCTTTCACACATACTCTACAATTATTTATATAAGGGTTATTTATCTAAATACTGGAACATTTCTGTAGGCAAGGTAGTACTATAAGCTCGTAGGTCCTAAACACTATCAAACATTACTTTACCTTACACGATACCATCATTCATTTATGCCATGAGGCATTTCATTTCGCCATGTCACGTATCCATTCATGCAATGAGTGTATATCCATTTTTTTACCATACACCATCTTACATCACTTTATCATCCATACTGCATGCATCTTGCATGATTTCATATAAAGACGACCTATATAAACGTTTGCTTGTGCAGGTTATGGATGCACCCAGTATTCCCATCTCTGCTGATTTCTCTAAAGGAAATTTTGGAGATGTGATTGACATTGGTATGGATGGTGTCCACCCAGTACCTGTCGCTGCAGTTGCTTTTACTGCAGTGACTATTGTTACAACACTAGCCCGTCATGGGGAGGCTATTCAAGGCATTCATGAGTATTTACAAGGGGTGCCTATCAAGGAGGAGATGAGTACTTTGAGGTTTAGGATGGGTATGGCTGAGGCATAAAATGCTTCTCTGCGTGATAAGATTAAGACCATGGAGGCTATCGAGATGGTTACTCGTAGCCAGGAGAAAAGGGCTCGTATGGAGATGGAGCGACAGTTGGATTCAGTTCAAGAGTCACAACGAAAGGACCGAGAGAACTCCAGGAAGCTCCAGGAGTTATTGACCAGTTAGCTCGAACGTTACCTATAGACACCTTGTTTTAAGAATTATGTATTAGCTTGTATTGGAAGTTGTAGTATCAAAAAAAAACATGTAGTGTTGGAAACAAGAAAAGTATCGGTCACTTCCAAGTTGTAATAGTCTTAGCCCGTAGTTTAACATATGATAAGCTT
>BQNB010070668.1:2906-33048 GCA_026074375.1 Tanacetum coccineum
GTGTGATTGAGCATACATATATATGGACCAATAATGATCTAAAGTACAAATGTTAGATATTAAATCTTCTGATCATAATTTCTAACCCTTGGTTTGTATATAAATCGCTTATGCCTGCTGTTCCATGATGTTTTGGGTGTTATGATAGATAGTTAGCGCCATCTATGTTTTATGACTTTATCAAAGGGCGTTTTTGAGGTGTTCCTCTGTTTTGGATCCCATGTCATTAGCGCCATGTTACGATCCAATTTTTATTACATACCAGATGATAAAAAATCACCCAGATGAGAAGAAGCGCCATTGAACATCAAAAATACACCAACCAGTGTCCATAAACACCACGCACATGGTGCATTCCTTAAATCCAAAACACTAACTCTAACCCTAACCAGAACCAAAATCAGCGCAACTGACGCCACCCAACCTTACGACCAAGAGTCGAAGCTCTCATCCCAAATACCCAAATCAAAAGCCCTGAAAATTGCCATCATTGGGTTTGGTAATTTCGGTCAGTTCTTAGCTAAAACCCTAGTCCGGCAAGGCCACACTGTTTTAGCACACTCACGCGCCGACTACTCCTCACGCGCCGCCGCACTCGGCGTTGCGTACTACCCAAACGCCGACGACTTATGTGAAGAACATCCAGAAGTTATTTTGCTTTGTACTAGTGATGCAGGCCCAAGTATTGAAGAACCAAGTATTGAAGAACGGGCCATTTTGTTTCTGGAGGCCCAAGATCGTGTGAAGAAAGGCCCTTTATTCAAAAGGGCATAACTTGGGCTCAGATAATCCGTTTCAGGCCCACGACCAGCCGTTTCGAAGCTTGGAACGAGGAGAACGCCGTGGTAACCAAACATAGTTAGGTTACGAGAGTTTCGAGCCTTGAATCATTATATTTTAGGAGTTATTTACATTTTCGTGTTTTTTCGAGAATTTTGGACTTTTGTTTTTAGCATAACTTTCGGCCCGTTTGTCTTTTGAGGCCCGTTTCAGTTTTGCTTTCCTATTTAATAACTGTATTGTCCAATTTTTGCCGTTTTGCTAAAATTTTCCTAATAATCAGTATTCGTGTGAATCAACGATTGTTGGAAGAATCAATCCAGGTATTCGTGTAAATCAACAGGGTCGATTTGTGTTATCTCATTTTGTTAGACTACATCACCATACAAAAGAATTTGCAATTAAATTTATTTTTCTGTTTGATACTAGTATATTATCTACTGATAAAGTACTTAAGTCTTTACCTTTACAACGATTAAAAAGGTCGACTTTATTTGTCGATGTTTTGTCCGTTAAAGAGTTTGCGAAAGATGTGTTTTGCAGATTTTGCCTAAAGATTTCGATATTTTGTGTACGCATCCCATGTTTGGTCCCGAAAGCGGGAAGAATAGTTGGAAAGATTTAACTTTTGTGTATGATAAAGTTAGGATAGGGAATGAGGAAAGTAGGGTAGCGAGGTGTGAGAATTTTTTGAAATGTTTTGAACGAGAGGGGTGTTTGATGAGGGAAATGACGTGTGCGGAACATGATATGCACGCTGCTGAATCGCAGTTTATAACGCATACGGTTGGGAGGATATCGGAGAAGTTTGGGTTGGATAGTACGCCTATTAATACTAAAGGGTATGAGAGTTTGTTGGATTTGGTTGAGAATACGAGTAGTGATAGTTTTGAGCTGTACTATGGGTTGTTTATGTATAATAAGAACGCGATGGAGCAGTTGGAGAGGTTGGATTTGGCGTTTGAGTCGTTGAAAAAGGAGTTGTTTGGGAAGTTGCATGAGGCGTTGAGGAAGCAAATGTTTGGGACGAAGGAACAGGGTTTGTTGAAGTTGCCTTATAATGGGAATGGAACATCGTTGCCAGCGGAATCGGATTCTAGTAGTACTAGTTGAGGGCAGAGCAAAAGTTTCGTTTCTGTGGTATGTTCATCTCTTTTTTTTTCAAGTCGTGTATTATTACATTTGACTTGTATGTGATCAGATTCTTTTAATGTAAGAGTTGTACTAATGAACCAAATATAGTTGTACGAATAGTCTGGATTAAACCCTTAGGATTTGGTTATTGTTACAGTATTGATAATGAGCATGTTATGAACGTTAAAACTTTGAATTTTAATCATGCGTTAAACCATACTATGCTTTTTGCCCCTCTTTCTTGGGGGATTTCAGTGTCTTTAGTAGGTCATTGCTTTCTTGAGCTAAATTGAGGCGCTACGATTGTTTAGGTTACTCTCTCTCTCTCGCTCTCTCTCTCTCTCTCTGGTGCGGAGGCTGAGGAGTATCATGGTGTCATTAATGTTGTTGCCGAGAATGCTTGGTTACTTTTTCACAAGCTTCACTCTCCTTTCGATGACTACTTCCGTAGTTTATTATGATAATGTCACTCAAGTGTATCTCTCTTCTAATCACGTGCATCATCAGTGCGCCAACGATATTGAGATTGACATACATTTTATTTGGCATCTAGTGGAGGTTGATAATGTTCACGTTTTACATTTACCTCTATGTTATCAGTTGCATAATTTTTCACCAAAGGTGTACCATCTGCCTTATTTGATGATTTTCGTGCCAGTCTCCATCCCACGCTCTCAGTGTGAGGAAATCTATCTCCTTTCATTTGTATCTATACTCGCATATTACTCATTTGTTATTTACAGGGATGATATAATTCTACGACTCAAACGATTTTTCTCCTTCGATAGTAAAGTTTGGTGGTTGAATCATTGCGTAGGTATGTCTAACTGTTATTGAGAATTTCATTTAAAGGGTAAAACTCAAGCAGACTTATTTCTCTGTAGCAAGGAGATCCTTGGCTCCTGGTCATAATGGCATGCCTTGTAGCAAAAACATTTTGCTCATGAAGTGAGCCCTTCATCAACATTCACTTTATAAAGACTTCAAAGGTATGGTAATTATTATAATTGTAATTGTATTTTGGTACTTTAGATTGTATATGTATATAAACTAATACCATGGCTTGGAGACCAAGAAACTAACACATAACCTAACAGGTATGGCCCATCTATACAACTGGACCGCCCCATCTAATTTAGTTTGGTCTAATATGCCCCCCACAAGCTAAGGACAGACAATAACTTGTAGTTAGATCTTAGAAAGAGGAATTGGGGAGTTGGTAATGGATTCATAAAGATATGTGCAATTTGATCATGTGTAAATATATGTTGAATTTGTAGATCTCCTTGAGCAACCTTTCCATGTTTTAGGCACATGGAAGATAGGGTTAGCTAACAAGTATGTTAGAAACACAAAAAAGTGTTGATTACATGGCCATTTATCAAGTATTAATAGTCTAAGGATTAATTAGTGCAAATAAGGAAGGACTACTATGTAATATGTAAAACATGTATTGCTTCCAAGTCCTTCTTCCTTACTATAAAAGGAGGCCTTATGAAAGGAATTAAGGTGGTTGATGTTTCTCTCTCTAATCTAATATTTCTAGTTTTCCCTCCTCTCTCCTTCTCCTCTCCTCACGTCAACCCCTTCTCTCTCTAAAACTTTCTAGTGTACTATTTTGTATGTAATTGATATCATATCAATTGGTATCAATTGCCATGGGATGATTTAAAGTGCTTTTCATGAAGAAAGTTATCATTTTTATGTGCTTTTGATGAATTTGAAGACTATGAAGAATATGAAGACAAATTCTTGAAGAATAAAAGCCTGATGAATTTGAAGAAAGTTGGAATTTTTTTGAGGTTTCTGAAGATAAAGTCTTGTACTTGCCTAAATTTACTTTGCGTAATAGCTCATCAAACTGTAAATCCATCATTGAGTACGAAGTCTTTGTGGTTTTCGTGCATAGAAGTTTCAAGCTTTTTGTAGCAGATATAGTTTCATACTTTTTGTGGTTTTCTTGCCTCATATATAGATAATCAACACTTTAAGCAGGTAACTTCACGAAAACAACTCAGAGAACCTCATCGAATGATGCATGACATTATGCCGTATCCATCTTGATTGGTTTCATACCACAACCTAGGAGCGATCCTCCCCAACCGACCCACCAAGGATCGCCCCTCTTCCTCCAACCGATCCACCACCCCACCACCAGTCACCATCACCCAACCGACCCTCCAACTGAACCTCCAAAAACCCAGACCGAGACTAAGTTTAAAACTAAACCCTAGTTTTTTTAAATTAGGTTTTTGGATTTTAGGGTTAAAAGGTTTTTTTATTATTTAAATAATATAGTGGTTAGGGTTTTTTACTAGGTAATTAATGTGAAAAAGGTGATTTTTGGAAGTTAGTAGATAATTAATTTGTGGTTAGGTAATAAGTTAGGATTTTTTTTAAAGTATTAAGTTTAAACATTTAAGGTTTTATATAAATTCATGATAATAGTTGCTCAATCTTTTTTACTCGGTTACGTGTTAAAAATATTAAATATTTTGACAAATACTTTTACAAAAGCAAACACTCTTCTCGTCAAAACGTTACTCAAATATCAAATTCATACAAAAGTCTACACATCATAATTTTCACAATGGCCACAATTGCAGAAAACGTTATTGCAGCAGGTTTTGAAAACCGTCCCCCGATGCTAGAGAAAGGCATGTATGACAGTGTATGAGACTCAGTTATTGCTTATTATATTCTCAGCGAAAAGAGATGAGAAATGATTATTGTCTCAATCTATGAATGGTCATGTTGAATCTCATTTTGTTTTTTATATTTTTTTTTTTTTTTTTTTTTATTCGTTTTTTTTTTTTTTTTCGTTATTACGTGAGATTCACTGTTAAAGAGAACATATGGTTA
Source organism: Tanacetum coccineum (assembly GCA_026074375.1). Classification (NCBI taxonomy): domain Eukaryota; kingdom Viridiplantae; phylum Streptophyta; class Magnoliopsida; order Asterales; family Asteraceae; genus Tanacetum; species Tanacetum coccineum. The sequence continues at coordinate 7,683 of BQNB010070668.1, forward strand.
ACTGACATTCGTCGTCCTCAAAAAGTTACAGATCTCTCTCAAGAATAGAAATTACGATACGATAGTGACATCAGAGCTGTCTAATCATTCCATTCTTTCTTGGATTAATCCAGTCGACATTTAACATCTTATAGACCAATTTCCAGACTACGAAAAGAAATATGGATTAAGTCAATGAATGTATGGAAGGCATTGGAGATGACCTAGCAAGTGAGTTCATGCTAATGATGATTTATCACGCATGTCACATAATAAGTTGAAGATTTCCATCCAAGCATCATACGTATTCTCAAGATAATGGCCTCTAAAGTGATTATTAGGTTGATCTAGTTCGAAGTTGAATGTCCTTTAGCTACGAATATGTCAAACGTATGCAAATTCAAAACGAAGTTTGTGAAACACTTCTTGTTTACCTGAAAGTGAAGTATTGGTTTGGTCTACAGTAGCCTAACCATAGCTAGAGTAATGCTTTTCAACTAGTGTGAATATCCTTGATCAGTTGTATGCCTTCTTACTCTAAACACAATGAAGAATCCATGCCCTAAAGTATAAGTGTTTTGACATGTAAATGCGTGGACAACGATTCCCAGGAACCCACATTGACCTTGCTGGCAAGTACTTTAACTGAAACGCCCTTACTCGCTGCCTATTCAATTACAGCAGTCAGCCAAAATACATTATGATCATACTTTAACATTATGAAGTTTAGTCATGCGCATATCAGACGCTGATCATCAAACCACGGCCAATGAACCCAGACAACTTCATTCAGGTCGACCACCTCACTTTCTCAAAGCTGGATGCGAGACCGGATTTTGAGGTTGTTCAATAATCACCACATTTTGATCTACCTGATACTGGACTTGCTGCTACCAACCTTTGCTACAAATCTGATGATCCAGATAGCCTTAAGTCTCAACATAAGTATGATCTCTGGAGTTCCGCACTTATTAGCTAAGAAATTCTCCCACAAATAACCAACTTGAGAAGTTTGTTTAATCTAATAACTCAAGCTACAATTCAAAACAATCGATTTATTGTCGGAAATAAGTCTAAGTTACAGTTCAGAATGTTCAGGTAAGACCAGTCTGCAAGTTATGCAGGCAATGCGGTAGAATGAATTAAGCTTCCAGGAGCAATGGGTTGTCAAGGTACAAGGTTAGAATATGCTGAGGGATAGAATCAACCAAGGTAGATTAGATGTGTACAATTGCCAATGTAAGGGTCGATAGTTTGCTAATGGCAGTGTACTGCAAAAGAAGATATGAGTGATATTTTTCTGCTATAGTAATATCGGCGATCTTGGTTGTGCTGTAAGGTCGATGCATGTCGTATTTATCAGTCTCACCCATGTTCTTTGTGCTTTTAGTCTCGTGTGGTTATTGAGATCGATTGTAATCTAACTTTTTCTTGAACTTCAATAAGATTGTTTTGTCCCGATAGGAAGAAGAAAACTATGTAAGAAATTCTATGTACTAGCACAGCGCGTAGCTACTAACTCTATATGCCTGTAGGAAAAATACTTCTCGAGGGCGAAAACTTATAAATTGATTAAAACTTTTCTTAGGCGAAGTAGTTTCTTTTCATAGTGAGTTTACTTAGATAAAGTAATGATCTATTCAGAACATGATTGAGATATCTTTCACCATCAAAGAAACAGGACAAAAAAAAATGATTACATAAGTTGGGGAAATGGGGACCGGAGTGATAGGAAGAGTGTGGAAGTTGATGCTGATGAATATGGTTTAAATATGCAGTCAAAACATGAGGTATTTATTTTTCGCTTAACAGAAAAAAAACAAGCATTATATAAACCATTTACATCACATCATTATCAATCCCACAACTACACTAGTAATACTATTCTCCTCGTTCGGGATGTCCATAAATTTGAACTATAAACCTAAATTTTTCTGAGTTCAATTTCTAATATTAAACAACTAAGATATTGTTGATTGTGATTGAGCTATTACATATATTATGGACTCCTTATAATGATCTAAAGGTGATGTAGAGAATGTTAGTATAAATTTTTAAATTTCTGTTTCATAATTTCTAACCCTTGGTTTGTATATAAATCGCTTATGCCTGCTGTTCCATGATGTTTTGGGTGTTATGATAGATAGTTAGCGCCATCTATGTTTTATGACTTTATTAAAGGGCGTTTTTGAGGTGTTCCTCTGTTTTGGATCCCATGTTACGATCCAATTTTTATTACATACCAGATGATAAAAAAATCACCTCGTGATGAGAAGAAGCTGCCATTGTACATTTGCAAAAATACAACCAACAGTGACCATAACACACGCCATGGTGCTAGTTCCTTAAATCAAAACACTAACTCTAACCTTTATCCAGAACCAAAATCAGACGCAACTGACGCACCGCACTTACGACCAAGGAGTTGCGAGCTTCTCATCCCAAAATACCCAAATCAAACGCCCCTGGAAAATTGCCATCATTGGTTGTAATTTCGGGTCAAGTTCGTTAGCTAGAAAAACCCTAGTTCGGCAGGCAACCCCCCCCCCCCTCCCCCCCCCCCCCCCCCTCCTCCCCCCCCCTCCCTCTCCTCCGCTCCCCCCTCCCCCCCCCCCCCCCCCCCCCCGCCCCCCCCTCCCCCCCCTCTCACCCCTCCTCCCCCCCCCCCCCCCCCCCCCCTCCCCCCCGCCACACTGTTTTAGCACACTCACGAGCCGACTACTCCTCACGCGCCGCCGCACTCGGCGTCGCGTACTACCCAAACGCCGACGACTTATGTGAAGAACACCCAGAAGTTATTTTGCTTTGTACTAGTATATTATCTACTGTGAAAGTACTTAAGTCTTTACCTTTACAACGCTTAAAAATGGCTCGACTTTAATTTTTCGGTCGATGTTTTTGTCCGTTAAAGAGTTTGCGGAAAGATGTGTTTGCAAGAACGTTTGCCTAAAGATTTCGATATTTGTTGTACGCATCCCATTGTTTGGTCCGAAAGCGGGAGAATAGTTGGAAGATTTAAACTTTTCGTGTTTGTTTGATAAAGTTAGGATAGGGAATGAGGAAAGTAGGGTAGCGTGGTGTGAGAATTTTTTAAAATGTTTTGAACGAGAGGGGTGTTTGATGAGGGAAATGACGTGTGCGGAACATGATATGCACGCTGCTGAATCGCAGTTTATAACGCATCCGGTTGGGAGGATATTGGAGAAGTTTGGGTTGGATAGTACGCCTTTAATATAAAGGGTTTAGAGTTTGTTGGATTTGGTGAGAATTACGAGTAGTGATGTTTTGAGCTGTATATGGGTTGATTTATGTATATAGAAACGCGATGGAGCAGTTGGAGAGGTTGGATTTGGCGTTTGAGTCGTTGAAAAAGGAGTTGTTTGGGAAGTTGCATGAGGCGTTGAGGAAGCAAATGTTTGGGACGAAGGAACAGGGTTTGTTGAAGTTGCCTCTTAATGGGAATGGAACATCGTTGCCATCGGAATCGGATTCTAGTAGTACTAGTTTGAGGGCTTAGAAGCAAAATGTTCTGTTGTTGTGGTATGTTCATCTGCTTTTTTTTTCATGTCGTGTTAGTTATTACATTTGAATGTGTATGTGCATCAGATTCCTTTTAATGTAAGAGTTGTACTAATGAACCAAATATAGTTGTACGAATCGTCTGGATTGAACCCTTAGGATTTGGTTGTTGTTACAGTATTGATAATGAGCATGTTATGAACGTTAAAACTTTGAATGTCCAGGTTGCTCGGATTAACATTGAAATTATGGGGGTGTATGTTTATCAAAAGTTCAGTAACCTAAGTGAACAAAATGAAAGTTGAGTAACTTAGGCGAACTTTTTAGGAAAGTATAGTAACTTCTTTGTCTATTAACCCGCGTTAAAAACATGAGACAGTTAAACTTTAAGTTGATTGTGAACTTTGTTTTGATTAAAATATCACAGTTGTGTCTAACAACTGTAATTTTACCATCAAACTATCTAAACTCTTGCAAAAAAGAACTAGGAACCTTGTCGACTTATTTAGTACAGCACAGGTGGACTTGTTTTTCATTATAATAATTGGACAAATAGGTAATTGTACCTTCAAACTTTGAAAAGCTAATGCTATCGTTTGTATAAGGACTCCATGGAGTTTGCGCTGATACAAATGAAGAAGTATGCTTGCATATATTAGTATTGTTAACAACTTTTGATTACTAATGCTTGTGCTGTGCTTTTTCTTTTGATGTTGCAGAGCAGTTGTGTGATGTTATGTACGGCTGATGAGACAATTGGGGAGGGAGACAATCTCAATGCATTTTCATATTTCCTCACTTGTATGAAGCTGCAAATTCTATTTATTTTTTTATCAGTTCATGTTGTAAGAGCTTGTTAGCTTAAAAGAGTTGCTGTAGGATGTAACTTGCAGCATTTCTTCCAAAATTTTGCTAATTCAAGAACCTGGGAATCGGGTGATATCAGTAATGAGTTCTCTTCTGTTAATTAGTTGAGTTTAGTTAATTGAAGCAAGTTTCAGTGATAAGCATGTTCTGCATCTTTTTTTTCTACTTTAACTAAACGTTGTTTTCGTGAAAATTTAGTCCTCAAATCACTTGTCTAAAGTTAGTGCATAGTGAACAGTATGATTTGAAACCTTACCGGTTGGAACTGGTACTGAATGAGTACCATACAACCTGTATATGGTACTCGTATCCTCAAAATTGTGATACTATTACTATAGGATCCTATCTCGTAAGATGCACACCTACTTAATTTCTACATGCATACATAAATAGTCGTATCATGTGCCTTTTTACTCATACCGCCCAACGGATACAAAGAATATGCGATTTAAATCATGAATTCTACATCTCTGGAATGCCAAATTTGCGAATCAAATCGCAAACCTATACTTGTTTGAAACACAATTGTAAGTTAATTCACAACATTTTCTGTAAAGAAATTGGGAACCATGGCTTTCCGATAATCAACCTTGTACTGTGATTAGCCTCAAACGATGTGCCACAGATCGCTGCGGGTCTTGGGTAGCACCAGCTGTAAATAAATAAATAGTTGACGATAAATATGAAAAGAGGGTGGAATAAAACGAAGCTCAATCCATTGGTACATCAAGGAAAGATAAGAGTAAACATTTACTATATTGCATTTCTTATATTAACTCCTGCCTTATTGTTACTACTTTGATGCAAGCTCACCTTCAGCAGATAATTATTGCCACCATTGACATCTTGTTAGGCCTCCCCATCGGGTAGCAATCCAGCAGATACCACTTGTAAAATCTGAGACATTGCAAAAAGGTCTGAAAGTGAATCGTTTCGCAGATGTATGCATTTCATTTACATAAGCCAAGCTACCAACGGTTAGAGGAGAGGTTAAAATTAATGTTTTAGGATGATAGGAGCAATCGTTTTACTCATCGACTATGGTATAGATTCCCACCAGCATCAACATAAGAAGATGATTGATTTTGATAATTAAATGTACCTTCACCTCATAGATGTCTCGATCACATATGGATATAATTCTCATACTCCTCGAAGTATTTTAGCATCATTTGTTCTGAATCAATTGTATTGCAGTTTTCATAACATAATTTTGCAACAAGACCCAAGGACTGTTTTTCATCTTTGTGCAACCAATAATTGATGTTGTGGAATTCGTTAAAGGAGAAATTTCTTCCTGTTAGCACCTCTGTGAATACACTTCTAAAACTGGAGAATATCTTTGTCTGAAGTGTAATATCTACTTCACGTGGACCTGCCACATGCGGTGATCCAATTCATATATACACAATTGTAGAGGGGAGGGGGTAGATGACTATGGATATAACTTACTGAACCCAGGATAATAGTCAACATCGACTAGACCTGTAATATGGTACTGCTGCGGATCTCTTTTATCATTATCATAATATCCTACCAACTTCGTAATGTCATACTCTAATAGTTTTGCTGTAAAATCCTGCATACTTATATTCTGTGAACACATGTGAAATCCAGAAAGGGGTGTACACAGACCTTTAAATGACTCATGAACTTCCAAAAACAAAACAATGCGCTGGTAAAGTGGGAAGGAAATGCATATATGCCTCCTATGTGTAAGAGGAAGTATTAAGGGTTTGTAAAAAATTAAGTCAAATTATAACTATTGTTGGCTGAAACACACATATAGGACAAAATGGTTAACATCCAGGTTTCTGTATATGGGGTTTTGCCGGAAAGTGTAAACATGAATTATAGTAGGCTATGGTCTTTATAGTTTTGAGTGGCTACAGAAAAAGAGCACAAGTAGTACCTCATCCAGCAATATCATATAGTTGTTAAGCTTAAACGTACAGATGGTGTGATCCCAATTCCAAAGTCCGCTGTACCGCGAAGAACACGAAAGTTTGCCGGCATTATTTGTTGTGTTGCACAAGTAAACAATCCCTCGCGCAATTCCAACAGCTATTTTCACCTTCGTAGCCAATGGAAGAAGCCCTATAGTTCCTAACACCCACAAAAATCAAATTCCTTAGATAAACCCTCACCATATATCTACATTTTAAGCAAAATATATTGCTTGCGTATAAAGTTATTTATGCTGCTTACCACCACGAAGGAGATCCTCAAAGTTTCCATTATGTACGAATTCAGACACAAGTAAGTTCGTTTTGCCCTTGAAGTATCCAATGACATTAACAAGGTTTGGATGACGAAATTCTTTCAACATTCTCAGATCACTCTGCATTCAAAGGTGATCAAGTTTCACAACTGCTAAATGTGCCATGAAAGAAATAAAAGCATCAAGGCATATCAATTACATCCGAAAAACAAGAATGTGGCTATAAGATAGAAAAACAAGGGTAAAATGCTAGATACTTAAATAGGTATTTTCAAAACTTACAAGAATGTGGCTATCAACTATCTTAACCAAAATGGGCAATCCAGTATCATCCATACACGGGGAATATCCTGTATTGTTGATCCGCCATTGTTTCTTACTGTCGAAACAGAAGATTGCGGGATACTCAAAGTTCAATATGGCCGTTTTCAATTCATCATAGGTGAATACTTTTATATCTCCAGCAACTAATTCACCATGTTCAGGAGGCTTTTTACCAATGTCGCCACCATCCCTATACACTGAAGAACCCTGATTCATGTGGTTTTCACTGCTCTTTGGGAAACCTGTGCCACCCTGGCCTTTAAAACGGACAAAAACATCAGCGATTATTATTATTATTGCTATTTGGTAATAGTTATTAACCAGGACAATGAACAACAAATACACACATACATTAATGAACACTAACGAAAGTTTATGTATACCAGAGTTTTGATTAGTTGCTGACGCCCGATACTTACTAATCATCCAAGTGAATCCCGATGTGCCTGGCGAATCTGCAGAATTGTCGCATTTCTCCTGTAGTTCCAGCAAATCCTGAAGTTTGGCCACAACCTGAGTCATGCTAGGCCGTTTTTCAAAATCCCTAATCAAACAACGATTTGCAATTTCAGCAAACCCTCTTAAACATTTTGGAGCAATTGTTCCTGTTATAGTAGAATCCACAGTTTGGTCGAATTTTCTTTCTTTCACACATTTTTGAGCCCACCTTGCAAAACTACAATGTTCTTCCACAAGCCGCTCATCCACGGCAAGCATCCCTGATAGCAATTCAACCAATAGAACACCAAATGCATACACATCAGTTTTCCTTGTCAGTTTTCTGGTATAGAAATACTCTGGATCCAAGTAACCGAATGTGCCTTTAACACTAACACTAATATTATTAGATGCTTGATCGATAGGACCAATCTTAGATAAACCAAAATCTGAGATCATAGCTGCCCAGTTCTCATCTAATAGAATGTTCGAGCTTTTCACGTCCCGATGTATGACTCCATGTTTGGTGCCAAAACCGGTGTGAAGGTAGTCTAAACCACGTGCAGCACCTATTGCTATCTTCAATCGGAATCCAACTTAAAGGAGTATCAGTGACTTTATGTAGATGATCATATAGGGTTCCACGGGGCATGTACTCATAAACAAGGATCATCTCCCTGTTATCATCACAATAGCCAATCAAAGACACCAGGTTACAGTGGCGAAGTTTAGAAAGCATCTCTATTTCAGCCTTGAACTCAGCTGTCCCTTGATTGGACATAGAACCCAACCGCTTGATAGCCACAAAATGACTAGATTCTTCAATAGAGATTTGACCTTTGTACACCTTTCCGAATCCTCCCTGTCCAATGACAAGTTCATCATCAAAGTTGTTAGTTGCAGACTGAATCTCTGCTATAGTAAATCGGCGACTTGGTTGTGCTGAAGTCGATGATGTCAAGTTCTCAGCTTCAACATTTGCTTTGTTCATTATCCTGGTTGGTTATTGAGATCAGCACATCAACTTGTTCTTGAACTTAATAGCAGTTTTGACCAGATAGAAAAAAACTACTAAGAAATTCTATGTATCAGGGAGAAATTATAAGTTGAATAAAGCTTTTTCTGGGGGGCAGTATTCTTTTCATAGAAGTTTTCATAGATCAAGTAATGACTAATTCAGAACAGATGAGATGATTTCACCATCAAAGGACCACTCACAAATTGAAGTCATACATTCACACTACAGCAAGCTACAACCACACATTGCAAGGGTGACCTAAAGAACAGACAAAATAATATTTCGAGTGGGGAAATGAGGACATAGAATTGATAGAAGAGTAGGAATATAAGAACTCCATGTTTGACTGCATCATCTTCTCCCACTCATTCACATAATGCTTGACTAAATTATTAAAACCATTTAGATCATCATCCACAACACCACTAGAGTAGTATCCACTTGTTCGGGAAGCCCCTAAATTCGAACTAAAAACTCCATTTTTCGACCCGAGTTCAAATTTTAATATTAAACAGGAAGATATTTGTCTGATTGAACATACATATGGCCCAACAATGATCTAAAGACTTTATTGATACAACATATTAATGCTCCATCTTGAGATTCAGATATTAAATCTTCTGATCATTTTCTAGACAGCGCGTGACATACAATTAAGCCTAGCTTTTTACTTGATATGGCAGGAAAGAAATTCAAGAATGATCATGCTATCTTCCAAACGATGAACACCTGTGAGTCCTCCAGAATTCCTAAATGTAACTTTCTTTTGTTAAATAGAGGTTCTTTATTGATGTTCTGTTTTCTTTGGATCACGAGTTGGTGTCACCAGCTTTCCATCGATTGAGCATACATATGGACCAACATATGCCTGCTGTTTAAGCTGCTTGAGTTGCATTATATTTTGGGTGTCATGTTAGATAGTTGGCCTTGGTCCCATCTTTGTTTTATCATTAGGGCCATGTTATGAGCCAATTTTTATAATATACCAGCTGATCAAAAATCACCGAGATGAGAAGAAACACCATTGAACCTAAAAGATACACCAACCAGATAAAAATGACACCGAAGAATATGACCATAAACACCATGCACATGGTGCATTCCTCGTTTCTCATGTCTTCTTTCATCAAATTATGGTGGTTTATTCCCTAAATAACAAGGGCAAAGACACGGTATTAGTGTTCCACTGATCATTAAGTACCATTGTTTAACAATGATATTGCTGTGTAGAAGTTGTAAATACGAGTGATCAAATGCAAGGTAAAAAAAGAGTACGCCGAGCATATTTCCTTGATGTATCAGAGTATAATTCAACGATTAGGTGCTTACTGTATATGGTGTTTTATAGTTGTTACTGGGAATGCCCCATGCTGGGAAATACTTCTCATACTTTTCCATGAGTGTCAGCATCTTTGATTCTGCATCCACCTCATTGCATATTTTAAAGCATGATTTTGCTATACCACGCAAACACTTTTTGTGACTACAATGGAACTTGAAATTGAAGGAGTCTTTCCCTGTTAGCACCTCCGTGAATAACTCTATAAAAGTGGAGAGATTGCTCGGTAGTGTAAATTTCTCTGACAGAGTGATCCATGTTCAGATTTATGTAACTGCGTCATCACAAGATAAACCAATTGAATGCAAGGTTGAAGCTACTTACCAATCACCTGATAAGATTCACCAATATCATGAGGAGGAAAACCATGCACTAACATAGGTGTTTCATAACCTGAAATCTTCACTGTAAAATCCTGCAAATATTGTGCACATACGTTAGAGTATAATTCGAAAATTAGATAAGAAATATATAAAATATGCTCATATAAATACTAATATTATCCCACTGAATATTAAAAGTATGCCAATTAGCAAAGGGTAACCAACAAAATAATCGATAATTTCAGCTCAGTTGTGTGCATTTATCTTTGAGTGAAAATGTAAATGTTGTGTTAGTGGAAGGGTAAGTGGTTAATGATCTAAGAAATGTGGTAGAAGTATCTACTGTTATTAGCTAATTGTATAAAATATATGCCCTGATGAAGTAAAATGATACAATCCATCAATTAAGACAGGTTGTCTGTATATAAGGTTCACTAATAAATGATACTGGAATTTCTCAAGACTATAACAGTAAAATTTAGATCATACCTCATAAACAAATATGTTCTGCCTATCAAGCCGCGACCTAAAATTTGTGTGCTTCGTTGGATTTGGGTTGAGACGTTGAGAAGGAGTTGTTTGGGAAGTAGATGAGGTTGAGGACGCAACTGTTTGGACGAAGGAACAGGGTTTGTTGAAGTTGCCTCTTAAATGGGAATGACATCGTTTGCCATCGGAACGGATTTAGTAGTACTAATGAGGATCGAGAGAAGTTTTGATTCTTGTGTATGTGCACTTTTGTTTTAAGTCGTGTATTATTACATTTGACTTGTATTTGATCAGATGCTTGTAATGTAAGAGATACTAATGAACCAAATATAGCTGTATGGGAGTCTGATCTGTATCACCTTAGGATTTGGTCACTAATGTTACAGTATCCGGGTATATGTAGTCAATATTCTTGGGCTGGGGTGATTGAGATATTTGAAGTAACACTTTGCGCGGTGATGTTTGGATTTTATCATGCGTTTTAAACTCATAATATCCCTTTTTGCCCTCAGTCCTCTCCTTAGTGGGATTTGTAGGTTTAAGGACTTGTTCTCTTTGCTAAGTGAATCTGATAATATGGAGAAAAAAAAAGAGAACTCTAAAAAAACTCTTCTTGCACTATATTGAATAAACTAAAGATGGCTATATATAGCTACAGCAATTGTCAACCAATAAAGATAGCTACTTTCTCTACCTAAAGAACCGATGGAACACTAGGACCACTTTACCAACGTGCAACATGCACATTTACACGGTCAGATCTTTTACAAGCCTTTTTTTTTTTTATTCAAAACCAAAACATGCACAGTTACTAATTCAAATATTACTATTAAAAGACTTATTCAATCAAGATTAAACCCAACAATCACCCCCTTAATCTTGATGCCTTTCACAGTCTCTACTCATACGATCATAATCACGGACACGGTCTTTTTCTTAGTTCCACGGTCTCACGTCGGAACTCACTTTCCTGCCACGATCATCACGACATTTCTTTCTTATCTTGCTTTACTGCTCGTCTTCACTTGCCTTGGCTGCTCGTCATTTTTTTCTACTTGCTATGTTTCTCGTTCTTGCTACTTGCTAATCGATTCTTGCTTGTCGACTCTTGCTTGCCGACTCTTGCTTGCCGACTCTTGCTTGCCGACTCTTGCTTGTCGACTCTTGCTTTCTTAATATTGTTTCTTGTTTGCTACTTGCTACAAACACAAAACTCTCTACTTGCTATGGTTTTGTGCTTCCGGTTCCCTTGAGTGCTTCTCTCTTCTCTTTCTTGCTAGCACAAGGTAATTGGAAACCTCTTCTACATAAAACTCGATTCCTTGCTGCGTCTGCTCAGCGAAGGGCTACACCTTCTCTTGAAACCGACTTTCAAACCAGCCTTCAATCAAACCTAGCTCTAGATACCACGTGTAGGTTTAAGGCTTGCTAAGTGATTTCACTTACAGCATGTAACTTACAGCATTTTTTCCAAAATTTTGCTAATTCAAGTACCTGGGAATCGGTGATATCAATAATGAGTTCGCTTATGTTAATCAGTTGAGTTTAGTTAATTGAAGCATGTTTCAATGATAAGCATGTTCTGCATCTTTTTTTTTTTTTTTTTTTACTTTAGTTAAACGCTGTTTTGGTGAAAATTTAGTGCTCAAATCACTTGCCTAAAGTTTGTGCACGGTGAACGGTATGACTTGAAACCTTACTGGTTGGAACTGGTACTGAATCAGTACCATACGACCAGTATTTGGTACTCGTATTGTGATAGTATTACGATATGATCCTATCTCTTAAGATGAACACTTACTTCCTACATGCATACACAAACAGCTGTATCATGTGCCATTCTCATAGCCTAATGTATCATATATTACTCATACTGCTAAAAGGGGTGCAAAGATTAAGCGATTTAAATCGTGAATTTTCTACATGTCTGGAATGCCAAATTTGTGAATCAAATCGCAAACCTATACTTGTTCGAAACACAATTGTATTTTAATTCACAACATTTTCTGTAAAGAAATTGCGAACCATGGCTTTCCGGTAATCATCCTTGTACCGTGATTAGGCACAAACGACGTGGGGGTCTGGGGTATATTGCCACATTTGACACCTTGTTAGGTCTCCCCCTCGGGTAACAATCCAGCAAATACCACTTGTAAAACCTGAGAGATTGCAAAAGGCTCTGAATGTAAATCGTTACGCAGATGTGTGCATTTCATTTACATAAGCCAAGCTACCAACGGTTGGAGGAGAGGTTAAAATAAACGTTTCAGGGTAATAGAAGCAATCGTTTTGCTCATCGTCTCTGGTATTGATTTCCCACCAGCATCAACATAAGAAGATGATTGATTTTGATAATTGAATGTACCTTCACCTCATAGATGTCTCGACCCCATATGGATATAATTCTCATACTCCTCGAAGTATTTTAGCACCATTTGTTCTGAATCAATGTTATTGCAGTTTTCATAACATAATTTTGCAACAAGACCCAAGGACTGTTTTCCATCTTTGTGCAACGAATTATTAATCTTGTGGAATTCTTCTAAGGAGAAATTTCTCCCTGTTAGCACCTCTGTGAATACACTTCTAAAACTGGAGAATATCATTGTCTGAGGTGTAATACCTGCCACATGCAGTGATCCACGTTCACAATATACATAATTGTATCCCCACAATGTGTGTGTGGGGGTGGGTGGGGGGTAGATGACTGTTGGAATAACTTACTGGGGAACCCAGGATGATAGTCACCATCGACTAGATCATAAAATGACTGCTACAGATCTCTCTTATCATAATCATCTACCAACTTTATAATGTCATACTCTAATATCTTTGCCGTAAAATCCTGCATACTTATATTATGTGAACACACTTGAAATCCAAAAAGGGGTGTACACACACCTTTAAATGACTAATGAACTTCTAAAATGTAAACTGGGAAAGAAATGCATATATGCCTCCTATGTGTTGGAGGAAGTATACGGGGTTTGTAAATTAAAAAATTTAGTCAAATTATAAACTATTGTTGGCTGAAAAACACATATAAGACAAATGATTAACATCCAGGTTTTTGTATATGGGGTTTGCCAGAAAATGTAAACAGTGAATTATAGTAAAAGAGCACAAGTAATACCTCATCCAGCAATATCTTATATTTGTCAAGCTTAAACGTCCAGATGCTTTTATTCCAATCCCAAAGACTGCTGTAGTGCGAGACATACGAAAGTTGCCGAAAAAAAAAAACATTTATTATTTTTTAAAAAAAAAATTTTGTGTTGGACAAGAACACAACCCACTCGCAATCCAACACTATTTTCACATTTCCACATCTTCTCCTTTTTTCTTTTTTTTCCCCCCCGTACCAATGGGAAGAAGCCTTATAGTTCCTAACACCCACAAAAATCAAATTCCTTAGATAAACCCTCACCATATATCTACCTTTCAAGCAAAATAAATTGTTTGCGCATTAAGTTATTTATGCTGCTTACCACCACGAAGGAGATTCTCAAAGTTTCCATTATATACGAATTCAGACACAAGTTCGTTCGTTTCGCCCTTGTAGTATCCAATGACTTTAACAAGGTTTGGATGACGAAATTCTTTCAACATTTTCAGATCACTCTGCATTCAAAGGTGATCAAGTTTCACAACTGCTAAATGTTCCATGAATGAAATAAAAGGATGAAGGCGTAAATGCATCCGGATAGACTTGCACTTGAATACTATTTGACTAAATAAACTGTTTTTTCATGCCGATAAGATAGGAAAACAAGGGTAAATGCTAGATACTTTAATCGGCATTTCAAACACTTACAAGAATGTGGCGATCAACATTCTTAACCAAAATGGGCAAGCCAGTATCATCCATACACGGGGAATATCCTGTTTTATCAATCCACCATCTTTCATAACTCCCTACACCCAAATGTGTGTAATTCATAAAGATCCTTCTCGCCCTTTCCAGTTCGTCATATGTGAATATTTTTATGTCTCCAGCTACTAACACACCCATCTGGATGAGGCTTTTTTACATATCGCCACCATCCCTATTACCCTTGAAGAACCCTGATTCCCTTGATTTTCATGCTCATTGGGAAACCTGTGCCACCCTGGCCTTTAAAACAGAGACAAACATCAGCGATTTTTATTATTATTGATATTTGCTAATACTTATTAACCAGGAAAATGAACAACAAATATGCACATACATCAATTAACACTAATGAGAAGTTTATGTATACCAGAATTTTGATTAGTTGCTGACGCCCGATACTTACGAATCATCCAAGTGAATCCTGATGTGCCTGGCAAATCTGCAGAATTGTCGCATTTCTCCTGTAGTTCCAGCAAATCCTGAAGTTTGGCCACAACTTGAGTCATGCTAGGCCGTTTTTCAAAATCCCTAATCAAACAACGATTTGCAATTTCAGCAAACCCTCTTAAACATTTTGAAGCAATTGTTCCTGTTATAGTAGAATCCACAATTTGGTCGAATTTTCTTTCTTTCACACATTTTTGAGCCCACCTTGCCAAACTACAATGTTCTTCCCCAAGCCGTTCGTCCACGGCAAGCATCCCTGATAGCAATTCAAACAATAGTACACCAAATGCATACACATCAGTTTTCCTTGTCAGTTTTCTGGTATAGAAATACTCTGGATCCAAGTAACCGAATGTGCCTTTAACACTAACACTAATATTATTAGATGCTTGATCGATAGGACCAATCTTAGATAAACCAAAATCTGAGATCATAGCTGCCCAGTTCTCATCTAATAGAATGTTCGAGCTTTTGACGTCCCGATGTATGACTCCATGTTGGGTGCCAAACCCGGTGTGAAGGTAGTCTAAACCACGTGCAGCACCTATTGCTATCTTCAATCTTTGAATCCAACTTAAAGGAGTATCAGTGACTTTGTGTAGATGATCATATAGGGTTCCACGGGGCATGTACACATAAACAAGGATCATCTCCCTGTTATCATCACAATAACCAATCAAAGACACCAGGTTACAGTGACGAAGTTTAGAAAGCATCTCTATTTCAGCCTTAAACTCAGCTGCCCCTTGATTGGACATAGAATCCAACCGTTTGATAGCCACGAAATTACTTGATTCTTCAATAGAAATTTTACCTCTGTAGACCTTTCCGAATCCTCCCTGTCCAATGACAAATTTATCATCAAAGTTGTTAGTTGCAGACTGAATCTCTGCTATAGTAAATTGGCGACTTGGTTGTGCTGAAGTTGATGATGTATTCTCAACACCATTTGCTTTGTCCATTATCCTGGTTGGTTATTGAGATCAACACATCAACTTTTTCTTGAACTTAATAGGAGTTTCGACCAGATAGGAAAAAACTAGTAAGAAATTCTATGTACCAGCAGCAGCCGTCAGCTCTTAACTCTAATGCCTATAGGAAAAAATCTTCACAAGGGGCAAAATTATAAATTGAATAAAACTTTTTTTGGGGCAGTATTCTTTTCATAGAAGTTTTCATAGATCAAGTAATGACTAATTCTGAATAGATGAGATAATCTCACCATCAAAGAACAGATAAAATAATATTACAAGTGGGGAAATGGGGACCCGGAGTTGATAGAAGAGTTGGAAGATGATGCTGATGTAAATGGTTTAAATAATGCAGTCAAACATGGAGGTTTTTGCTTTTCTTTGGGGGCAGTATTATTTTCATACATCAAGTAATGACTAATTCAGAACAGATGAGATGATTTCACCATCAAAGGACCACTCATAAGCTACAGCCACACACTGCAAGGGGTGACCTAAAGAAGAGACAAAATAATATTACAAGTGGGGTAATGGGGACATGGAATTGATAGAAGAGTAGGAAGATAAGAACTCTATGTTTGACTGCATCATCTTCTACCACTCATTCACATAATGTTTGACTGCATTATTGAAACCATTTACATCATCATCCACAACACCACTAGAATAGTATCTACTCATTCAAGAAGCCCCTAAATTCGAACTAATTAAAAACTCCATTTTTCGACCTGAGTTCAAATTTTAGTATTAAACAGAAAGATATTTGTCTGATTGAGCATACATATGGACCAACAATGATCTAAAGGACAAACGTTAATTATGGATACAACATATTAATGTTCCATCTTGAAATTCAGATATTAAATCTTCTGATCATTTTCTAGACAGCCCACGTGACAAAATTAAGCCTCCATCATGCTATCTTCCAAACGATGAACACCCGTGAGTCCTCCAGAATTCCTAAATGTAACTTTCTATAGTTAAAGAGAGGTTCTTTATTGATGCTCTGTTTTCTTTGGATCACGAGTTGGTGTCATCAGCTTTCCAGCGATTGATGGGTGTGATTCTCTAAGCCTTGGTTTTTACGTAAAGCTCATATGCCTGCTGTTTAAGCTGCTTGAGTTACATGATATTTTGGGTGTCATGTTAGATAGTTGGCCTTGGTCCCATCTTTGTTTTATCATTAGGGCCATGTTATGAGCCAATTTTAATAATATACCAGCTGATCAAAAATCACCGAGATGAGAAGAAACACCATTGAACCTAAAAGATACACCAACCAGATAAAAATGACACCGAAGAATATGACCATAAACACCATACACATGGTGCATTCCTCGTTTCTCATGTCTTCTTTCATCAAATTATGGTGGTTTATTCCCTAAATAACAAGGGCAAAGACACGGTATTAGTGTTCCACTGATCATTAAGTACCATTGTTTAACAATGATATTGCTGTGTAGAAGTTGTAAATACGAGTGATCAAATGCAAGGTAAAAAAAAAAAGGTACGACGAGCATATTTTCCTTGATGTATCAGGGTATAAATTCAACGAGATTAGGTGCTTACTGTATATGGTGTTTTATAGTTGTTACTGGGAATGCCCCATGCTGGGAAATACTTCTCATACTTTTCCATGAGTGTCAGCATCTTTGATTCTGCATCCACCTCATTGCATATTTTAAAGCATGATTTTGCTATACCACGCAAACACTTTTTGTGACTACAATGGAACTTGAAATTGAAGGAGTCTTTCCCTGTTAGCACCTCCGTGAATAACTCTATAAAAGTGGAGAGATTGCTCGGTAGTGTAAATTTCTCTGACAGAGTGATCCATGTTCAGATTTATGTAACTGCGTCATATCAAGATAAACCAATTGAATGCAAGGTTGAAGCTACTTACCAATCACCTGATAAGATTCACCAATATCATGAGGAGGAAAACCATGCACTAACATAGGTGTTTCATAACCTGAAATCTTCACTGTAAAATCCTGCAAATATTGTGCACATACGTTAGAGTATAATTCGAAAATTAGATAAGAAATATATAAAATATGCTCATATAAATACTAATATTATCCCACTGAATATTAAAAGTATGCCAATTAGCAAAGGGTAACCAACAAAATAATCGATAATTTCAGCTCAGTTGTGTGCATTTATCTTTGAGTGAAAATGTAAATGTTGTGTTAGTGGAAGGGTAAGTGGTTAATGATCTAAGAAATGTGGTAGAAGTATCTACTGTTATTAGCTAATTGTATAAAATATATGCCCTGATGAAGTAAAATGATACAATCCATCAATTAAGACACGTTGTCAGACTTCAGGTATGCCACGTCATTGCCACGTCAGCAAAAGTATGATAATAGCACAAAATTTGAAAGTTGGATGGGTATTGTGATACTTTTCAAAGTTCGTATCTGATAACGGCTCAAATTGAAAAGTACGATGCTATTACATGCCATTAACCCTAAAATTTAGATCATACCTCATAAACAAATATGTTCTGCCTATCAAGCCGCGACCTAAAATTTGTGTGCTTCCTTTTTCTGACTTGAAGTTGTGCCTTTTCCAAGAAAGAAATCCCTCGAGCAATTCCTACAGCTATTTTAATCCTCGTAACCAATGGAAGTCTTGCTATATTCCCTACAGTGAAAATCAAATTCTTCAATTAAATTTGCATTATATTCGGTTTTAATTTATGTCTGGAGTTATTCTACTTACCCCAACTAAGTAAAAAAAAAAACAAAAAAAATAATAAACCGTGCAGTCTTCGTAATGGATATGTTCATACACAAGCAAAAGATCTTCTCTATTTAAACAGTATCCTATGAGTTGAATAAGGTTGGGATGATGAAACTCTTTAAACATTTCTAGATCAAACTGCATTTATAAGAGATGAGTTTTTACAACCATAACATATGAATCTCAAATTTCATGCCAAAAAACAAAAAATAGAAAGGGGAAGATAACAGGATCAAGGACTTACATGTTTGTAATCATCAATTCTCCTAACTGCAATGGGTTGTCCGGTATAACCCGCAAAGGAGAAATATGTAGTTACTGAGTAAACGGTTTCATTACACTGATAACTTAAGCCTGTACTAGGAAGATACAAATAGTTCTGGCAGTGGACACAATTCTAGTTCGCCATATGTGAATATTTTTAGTTTTCTAGTCACTAATTCATCATGCTGACGTGGTATTTCACCATGATAGTTGCCATCTTTGTTGATCATGGAGCTCTGGTTCATGTTGCCTTCAAGCATATTTCGTAAACTTGTGCCACTTTGATCTTAAGAGTGACAAAGCTAATAATATCAGGAAACTGTATATAAAAAGATATTCCAAACGAAAAAACAAATTTTTTTGGTTATTAAACAACATGTTCCCGATTATTGTCATATTAATTAGGATCCTTGATTACATGTAACCGTAGTTACAATGCTTTAGTTAAATGTTGGTGAAATAAGTAGAACATGTGTATTTAATATTCTGGTTAATAATAAACTGCACATGATTATGTGTTGTTTAGGAATTTTTTATATGGGTATTTTGTTTGTTGAATGAGTATTGAATGTTTGTTTGGTTTTTGTATTGAGAGTCCCCCCAAGTGTCGTCACCAGGAGTCACTATATGGCGTATTACAGCAGCTCAGACGGGACATTTTTTTGATTATACAAATTATAGGTTTTATGATACTACTTGCTGCAAGCAAGATACTTACGCGAATATCTTCGATGTGAAATTCCTCTTTATCGATCCAGATGAGTTGACTCGGTGTCTCGATAGAAATCACAATTCTCTTCCTGTTCACCAGTTGGCACAATTCTCGCTAGGCCTGAAGCGTTCACTCCCCCCCTCCCACCCCCCCCCCCCCCACACCACCCCCCCCCCCCCCCACTCCCCACCCCCCCCCCCCCCCCCCCTACCCGGCACACATCATTCAGTCATGGACACCCACAGGCAGATCTTTTGTCGGTTATACTTGAGCAAAACCAACGACCTGACTACCTATGTGTAGCCAAACCCCGTCTTAGGCAATTTGGCGAGATCATTGTTCACTTTTGATATACGAATCAACCATTTTTGATACTCTCCTTGTTTTGAGCCTGCACGCAATCGTTAGCACCATTGCCTTGTACAGCTCGCGCTACATTGCTCGCTTCACTCATTAGGGTCGTCTACTGCAAGCCTACCAGATAGCAATTCAAACAATACAACCCCAAATGCATACACATCAGTTTTCCTAGTAACTTTACTGGTATAGAAATACTCTGGATCCAGATAACCAAATGTGCCTTTAACACTAGCATCAATGGATGACAATGATAGATTAGTTGGGCCTACTTTAGACAACCCAAAATCCGATCTTAGGCCTCCAATTCTCATCAAAGAATTTGTTTGAAACTCTTCACTTCCGATGTATTTGATTCCGTTATTGTCTTTTGTGTGCCAATACCAGTATGAAGTTTAATCCAATCCTCGTGCGGCACCTATGGCTATCTTCAATCGTTGAACCCAACTTAATGGAGTCATATGTTTGTGTAGATGATCATTATAAGGTTCCATGGGGCATATAATCATAAACAATTATCATCTCCTTGTTATCATCACAAAAACCAATCAGAGAAACCAAGTGACAGTGGTGCCTGGCTCCTTTCTTCCCAACCTATTAAACACGCCTCCTTCTTTCCGCGGCCGGGGCTGCGGTGAAGGGGATCTGTTCTTTTTGAGTCTTTTGAATACACTGGCGTGCGGTGATGGGCTTCGGGAATACCTGTCTCCGTGCCTTCTTCTAGGTTCTGTTCGGGCGGTTGGTGTCTGGGATTCAGAGTAGTGCGATTCTTCACGGCTTCTTATCTTAACTCCGGACTCTTCGCCATAGATCAGTCGTGCTTTTACCGCGTTGAGTTTGTCTTTCTGCTCTTTTTCTTTTTGCATCTTTTCAGCAATGAGCGGCAAAAGTTGATGATAATTTTTGTCGCACATTTCCCTAAGAATCTCGTCAGACATAGGTTCCTCAAGACCCTGGGGACCATTCCTTCCCCCTGTGTTCCTCACGGCGGACGTGGGATTGTTTGTGATTTGTTCGTGAGTGCTCATGGTGAGTTTTTAGGAAAACGTGGTTGCGTAAGCGTCCCACGGATGGCGCCACTTGTTAGTACAAAATTCGTGTCGGGTTAGCGAGGTGCTGGAAGTCCCTTGTCGGGTCGGGCCTCCAAGTGACTTGAATGCTGGATCTTGTACTAGAGCAAGAGAAGTGATGATTTTCTGCACAATTAAAAGTAAACCGTTAGCCTTACCGTGGGGACGGACCCCACGATTAGACTCCGGCGTGAGAGTAAGTATTCATATTGTCAGAGTATGTGTCAGAGAGAATAAGAATAATTGTGTACCTTTTGGGATGTATTATGACCCCTATTTATAGGTGTCTGGTACTAGGGTTTCCTAGTATTTCGGTTACTTTAGTAGTGGCCAGAGTGGGTCCCTTGTCGGGCAAGGGCCGTGACAATCGTGTTGAACGGACGCAGATGTTCTGCGGACGGATCGTCTTATAGGTGGATCCGCGGACGGATCGTCTTATAGATGGATCCGCGGACGGATCGTCTACAAGTGGATCCGCGGACGGATCGCTAGATTCGGGGTCGAAGCCCCCGCGAGATTGGGCTTTTTGATAGGTTTTGCCAAGAAGCCCAAGTGATAATGTGGCCCAAGCCCAGAGGCTTGGTATACCCATTATACGTCATCAAGTCCCCCCAGTCTAGTATGATATTGCCCGTGGGTTATTTCCTGCGTGCGGTGATCAATGCTAGACTTCTACTTTATTTCCTCCTTGAGTTCTGTTTTCGTGCTGTACGTCTTCTGAGTTGGTGACGCTTCAATTACGTGGAGCGTTGCTGTCCTTTTACCTTCTGACTTGTGACAGCTTTTCACCAGTTTCATGTCTTTTCTATCGGTCGATTAGGCAAGTGGCACACACGTGGCGTCATCCAAGTATCGGTAGGAGTAACTATCCCAAAGTATAAATACCCCTTATTTTTACTGTTTTTTCTCTTCACGAAATCTTTCCACCTCCATTGTTAATTTCTTAGCTTTTACCTCTTACTTCTCGTGCGTCTCTTTCCTCGTTTTCAATTTTTCACGATTCAGGTTAGCATCTATCTTGGTTGTTCTTCAAAATGGCTAATAAACATTCTATTATGACCCGAGAAATGGTAGAGAGCTTTTGCGATAGTTATTATATTTCCCAATGAGGTCTCCATACGCGCGGGCGAGATAGGACTTATCACCCCAATCCTGAGGGTAAAGTGGGTGATCTATACTTGGTTATTTGATTTTGTGGCTTGTAGGATTCTACGTCCCAATTTTTTTGTATCCGTACTCAATAATTTCCGTACACATATTTCGCAATTATCCCCATTTGTGATGCTTCGGTATATCTCATTTCGAGGTTTTGACGCGCGTACTTGAACTTGGCCCATCGGTATCTGTTTTCCGTGCATTTTATATGCGTATGTATAGTGACGGATTGTTTTCATTTGCGAAACGTTCTCTATCGGCTCCTTCTTGTCTCTCGAAGCCTCCAGATTCTATTAAGAACTGGGCGGACCATTTTTTCTGGGTTGATTCCCGAGTGTTTCTATCTCCGTTCCGTTGTTATACAGGGGCGTGTTGGAGAAGGATCCGGCTCCCCATCTCACTGCTCGTCAAGAGCAGGCAGTTCAGATTCTTTCTTCTAATAAAGCTCCCTTCCGGCGGTATCCGGAATGCTTTTTAGCTCTTGTGGGTTTAAGTCCTTACTATCCATTTGGTGAAAAATACTTATCCAGCTTTTGAGGGACAATGATAGCACGGGTGGTGAAAACTACTTGAGCCTTGGGGAATGCTTTCCTTTTTTTATGTATTTTTTGTGTATGGTTTTAGTCTTGATTTTTGTTTTGCAGACATGGGCTTGCTTGACTATATCAGGACCGCTGATCCCCGGAAGGTGCAAGCGGTAGAAGTTCAGAAAGGGGAGGAGCAAGTGACGTTGTTTGACAGTATAAAGCATTGTTTCGTTTCCCTGGATGCCCCTGCTGCGGCACATCAAGCAAGTGGTAGTGGCTCTGGCGCTGGTGCTGAGGTTTCTGCTCCTTCCGTTGAAGGGAATGTCGTTGAAGAGAATGTCATTCCGGAGAGTGCTTTTTTGAATCCAACAGATCCGGAATGCGATGTGCCTGTGGTTGAAAAAGATGTTGCACAGAGGCAGCCGGAGAAGGCCAAGAGAAAGAAGTTGTTAAAGCGAAGCGACCCTCTTCCTGCTAAAAGATTGAGGACCGATCATCCTAGCCTAGCTTCTGGGACAGGTGGGAAGTCGCTTGCTAGTCTGAGGCAGTCCCTCCCGGAAGGCTCCTTTACATTAGGGGCTTCTTCTCCAGCGGACATCCCCACCCATGTCACCGTGTCGAGGTACATTCGTGCTTGCCATTTTTCTTTGATTTTTTCTATACCTGTACTTAACATTATTTTTTGCTAGTTCCTGCGCTGCGGATGCCCCCGTGTATACTACTGCTGATATTGTGACTTCTAGCCGGGGCAAGGCGCTTGTTTTACCTACGTCGGGCGTGGGCGGGTCTTCCCAGCCGGAGACGTCGGAGGAGTCGACTGACTCGTTCTATGAGACGGCCGTCTTGAATTCTGAAGATGCCAAGCGTTGGTATATTCCTCGCTGGAACATAACCAACGACTCTCTGCTAGATGACGGCTTTTCTTGTCGAACGTTGGTTGATCGTGTCGCTCCCCCCGGCTTTTTCTCCACACTCCGCAATATGGATTATGATCAATTGTTTGAGGAGTTTAATGTGGGAGCGGCGCGACAGATATGTCTTGGGTCGGAGGTGAGGTCCCGTGCTGAACATGAGCTGGAACTTAAAGAGAAGCTTCGAGGTAAGTATGATGCTCGGGGGGTTCTTCTTAGGGAAAAGGATGCTGAGATTGCTAGGCTGAAGTCTTTGCTGGAGGAGAAGGAGACGGAGTCCGCGGAGGTTCTTCGTCTCCGTGATCAGGTTTCTATTTTGGCTGCGGATAAATCCCTTTTGAGCGCGGAGGTGTCGGCTCTGAAGAATGTTGTTTCACAGAAGGATACTGACATCTCCCTCCTTGATTCTCGTGCTTCATATCTCAAGTCCGCCCTTGATGACTCTCAAGCTGCCTGTGGTGAGGCCAGGAGCTTGATTTCTTCCTTGTCCTCCGAAAGAGATGGACTTGCCTCTGAGGTATGACTTACCCGTTCTTACGGGGCCACCCCCCCCCCCCCCCCAACCCCCCCCCCCCCCCCCCCACCCCCCCCCCCCCCCCACCCTCCCCCCCCCCCCCCCCCCCCCCCCCCCCCCCCCCACCCCCCCACCCCCCACCCCCCCCCCCCACACCCCCCCCCCCACCCCCCCCCCCCCACCCCCCCCCACCCCCCCCAGAGAAGGCCAGAGGAAAAAGGGCTGTCAAAGCAGCAGCGACCCCCTTCCTCTAAAAGATTGAGGATAGATCAGTACCTAGCCTTGCCTCCGGGACCGTGGGAAGACACTTGCTAGTTCTGGAGACGACCATTCAGAAGGCTCCCTTTTATTGGGATCCTCTCTAGCGGACGTCCACACTCAGGTTATCGTGCGGAGGTACGTTCGTGCTTAACATTTTATTTTGATTATGTACTTGTACTTTCCTTAACCTTATCCTTTTTGCCATTCCCGCACTGCAAGATCCTGCCCTGAGTAAACTGTGCTGACACTGTGACTTCCAGCATGGTAAGAAGACGCATTTTTGTACCCACACTCGGACGTGGGCGGGTCTTCCCAGCCAGAGACGTCGGATGAGTCGGCTGACTCGTTCTATGAGACAGCCGTCCTGAATTCTGAAGATGCCAAGCGTTGGTATGTTCCTCGCTGGAACATAACCAACGATTCACTGCTGGATGACGGCTTTTCTTGCCGTACTTTGGTTGATCGTGTCGCCCCTCCCCCGCCCCCCCGGCCCGCCCGCTTTTTCTCCACACTCTGAAATATGGATTATGACCAATTGTTCGAGGAGTTCAATGTGGGGGCGGCGCGACAGATTTGTCTTGGGTCGAAGGTGAGGTCTCGTACTGAACATGAGCTGGAACTTAAAGAGAAGCTTCGGGCTAAGTATGATGCTCGGGGTTTGCTTCTTAGGGAAAAGGATGCTGAGATTGCTAGGTTGAAGTCTTTGGTGAAAGGGAAGGAGACGGAATCCGCGGAGGTTCTTCATCTCCGTGATCAAGTTTATGTTTTGGCTGCGGATAAATCTTTTTTGAGCGCAGAGGTGTCGGCTCTTAAGAGTGCTGTTTCACAGAAGGATACTGACATCTCCCTTCTTGATTCCCGTGCTTCATACCTCAAGTCCGCCCTTGATGATTCCCACCCCCAAGCTGCTTGTGGTGAAGCCAGAACTTGATTTCCTCCCTGTCCTCCGAAAGAGATGGACTTTCCTCTGAGGTGTGACTTTTACCCGTTTTTGTTACGGGGGGTTTTTTTTTACTTAACTTCTTATCCTTGCAGGTT
>BQNB010070669.1:0-33048 GCA_026074375.1 Tanacetum coccineum
ACTTAAAAGACCAAAAACATACCAAAACTACATTGTATTTATATATTTTCACTTATATTGTGCAAGAAACGGATATCCGACAAAAGGACGGAAAATCAAGCAAAAACGGACAAAACCAAGCACGGAACGAAAAGAGCAGAAAAAGCCAAAGTCAAAAAGTCAAAGTCAACGTCAACCAAAAAGTCAACCCCAACAAAGTTAAAAGTCAAAGCCGAATCCGTTAACGAATAAATACTTAATGGGCCAACCCACACCTATCTAATGGGTTAGGGCAGCCCATTAAGCTATTAATATCAAGACACTTAAATGGTTAATTAATAAAAACCATTTAAGGCCCAAAATGCTAAACAAGCCCAACAAGCAAAGCCTGTTAAGACTTAACAGCCATCCAACGGCTTTTAGTCTCATATCACCACAAGGACTTTCAATGCAACAAGGATATACAACTTCAATGACTGAGGTTGTATAAATCCATAAAATTTTACACCACAAAGGACCATACATGCAATCAAACAATACAAGTGTTAGGAATTTACTTTACGTGACGACATTTACAGAATTACCATTGTTTACCATATCACCACACACAGGGACTAGTATAGACAACATAGGATTCTTATGTAATATGTGGTGGTATAAATACCCTTAATTAACCGTATACATATACAACACTTACGTTGATCTGATCGAGCATATTATATTACCTTTATGTTAACTACCATACCATTGTCTGCCAGCCTCACTATCTGAACCA
Source organism: Tanacetum coccineum (assembly GCA_026074375.1). Taxonomy (NCBI): domain Eukaryota; kingdom Viridiplantae; phylum Streptophyta; class Magnoliopsida; order Asterales; family Asteraceae; genus Tanacetum; species Tanacetum coccineum. Next base: position 755 of record BQNB010070669.1, read on the forward strand.
CAATCCATGAAAAAGTCAATTCAAATTAAAAACATATATATGATTGTAACATTCATGAGTTAATATAAATGATATGTAACGTGGTGACTTTCGAAATTAAATGCTATATGTGTGTCATGTCATCATTGAGGTGTCATTCCATGTCATTTTGGTTTCATTAGGAAGGTTTAGAAAAAATCTGAACCATATAAATCAATTACTTCGTTTTAATGCACCATACAAGTCATTTTTTCAAATTGAAGGGTAGAATAGTAATTAAATCATTAAAAAATTAATTAAATACTACTAAAGACTCCTACAATTATGTCTTCTTTAATTTCGAATTTAAAGCATGATTGTTTTCCCTACACGTTTTGTTTTATATATTAAGGTAGAATAGTAATTAAATCATTAAAAAATTAATTGAATACTAAAGACTCCTATAATTATGGCTTCTATAATTTCGAATTTAAAGCATGAATATTTTCCATGCACGTTTTTGTTTAAACCTCATATAGTTCATTGGCAATTAATGGAGGACTACACCATTGTCCTGTGAGTTGTTTTGTGGCGTGTATGTATGTAATGATTGTGTTTTAAAACTGAATATGAGATATATATCTTGATAATTATGGAGTATATATTCAAAATATGTCATATAATTAGGGAGTATATCTTAATAATTATGGTGTATATCTTAATAATTATGGAGTATATCTTAATATATTTTGAAGTATATCTTGATATATTTTTGAAGATTGTTTTTTTTAGAATATATTATTATAGTTTTGGATAATAAAACACAAATGGTGACTTGACTCAGTTGGTAAACTTAATTGGAACTTAACCCTAAGTCACAAGTTCAAACCTTGCCATGAATAATATTTTAAAAAAATTACGAAAATTCAAAAAAATCCAAAAAAATTAAGATTTTTTTAAAAAATCCGAAAATTAAAAAAATAAAAAATAAAATCCGAAATTTAAAAAATCCAAAAAAATAATATTTTTTTAAAAAATCCGAAAATTAAAAATAATAAAAAAATAAAATCCGAAAATTAAAAAAAAAACTTCGAAAAATTAAAAAAATCCAAAAAATTAATGCAAAATGTGTGCCAATATGGTGGCAACCAGTCACGAATTCATATTAACACACTCATTAAGTTTAGCACCCATAAAATATATATATAAATATAATATAAAATATAAAATAGATATATAAAATAAAATAAAAATCCAAAAAAATATTCTCTATTTTATTTTATATATATTAAAAATACCAAAAATAATTTTACTTTATTTTTAATATCTTTTCAAAAATCCAAAAATATTTTCCATTTCAATTATATATATATATATAACAAATTTAAAAAATTAAAAAAAAATATTTGTTATCCTCTCAAGTGTTTAATTCTTATCTCTTTATCTTCTCATATGGTTTAATTCTTCACAATGTTCGATTCTTCCTTTCATTTCCATGATCCTCGGACCATGGAGGATTTTTATCGTCCGTCACTTATCGATAGAGGAGGACCGATCGTTCCGACAACCGTTCCAGGAACCGATTTTGTATTGAACAATCATATGGTTCAGCTGCTTTAAAAAAATTGTCAATTCCATGAATTTGAAGGTGAAGATGCAAATGAGCACCTAGATAAGTATTTATCTATCACCCAATTCATCAAGCAGAATGGAATTTCTCAAGACATCATCAATCTAAATATTTTTCCATTTTCTTTAACCCACGGAGCTGAATCTTGGTTTTATACTCTTAAAACTCATTCTATTCATATTTGGGAAGAGATGGTCTCCAAGTTTCTATCAAAATACTATTCGTATTCTAAGGCGTTGCAGCTTAGGAAAGACATTTTGAATTTTCAGCAATTGCCCACGGATACAGTATTTGAAGCTTGGGAAAGATTCAAATCTTGTTTACAGAAATGTCCTGACCATAGAAATTTGCTTGTTCATCAAATCCTTGCATTTTATCATGGAATCATAATGATTGATCGGGACAAAATCATGGTGGCTGTTGGTGGAAATATCATGCGGAAGACTCCTCAAGAAGCATATTATTTAATCGAGAATATGACACAACATCATTATCAGTGGGACTCCGAAGTCCAATATGACACTACCATTGATATGATTGCTCATTATTCTAAGACTACTTTTACATCAAGAGAACAAGTTGAGGTCCTTGGCAATGACACCGAATACACTATTCAAAGTGTTCAACATCAACCAGGACCAGGTCATCCTAACACTTTTCACTATACTTACTCTGATGAAAGTGATGAGGATGAACCTTCAGAAGTGTTAAAAGTTCAGAAATCGATTCATCCTTTGAGTGGCAGTCCCACTCCTTCTTCTGATTCTATTGTCGCTTCTCCTTTCCCATCTCTTACCCTCCTCGGGAATAGTGATTTTCTCTTGGAAGAGACGACGTTTTTCTTGCTCTTGATTCGATACCTCTTGGAATTGATAATGAAATATTCGATGCAGAGGGAGATATTCTTTTGCTTGAAAAATTATTAAATATTGATTTCACAAAAGATCTCCCCCTCAAGAGCTTGATAATGATTCTGAAGGAGATATCCTTTTTATTGAAAAATTATTAAAGGATAAACATGAGGATATTGATGACATTGTTCTAATCCCAAGGGTATCCGAGAAACCCTTGGATTCTTTTGATCCGATTTCAAAAACTTTCGATATGACTATCACAAATCCTTTGTTTGATTTCGATTCTGAATTTACTTTAAATTCAGGCGATCCTATCTTTGATATTCATAATGAGGAGAGTGATGAGTCCGAAACGGAGACTATAATGGAAGAGGTGCAAATTCATAGCTCACAAAGTACCGCACAAATCCCACCTTCGTACGGAAAGTCAAATTTTGATTTAACCATGCCTAAACCAATCCTTACCTTCTCACACTTTCGTTATGGCATTTTTGGTTCTTATCATGTTTTTAACATACTTGGCCCGAAATACTTCTCTTGTTTATCATACTATTTTGGCCTCGACTTTCCCTAAGGAATACCTCAAATTTCTCTCATTAAATAAATTCCTGCTAGGAGACGAAAATGAAGTATTTGATCGCGAAATTATCATTGTTTATGTCGACTCAAAAGTTTGAAAGAGTTCCACCGAAGATTGAATCGTCCTGCCCGTTTGACTTTAATGAAAATTTAATTTTGGGCGAGCCAAGCTAGTGACTCGTTAATAAACAAGCGCTTCTTGGGAGGCAACCCGTATAATCTATCTATTTTTATTTTTATTTTTATTTTTGAATAAGTGTGATGTAGTATTAGAATAAGTGTGGGGGAGTGTTTCTCTTCATGTTGTGTTTCGTTGGTATCCGTTTTTGCTCGCAGGATTCCCTATGATCGTGAAGACCACCGTGCTTGTTTCCAATCCTCCAACGCTCGGTCTCCGATCAATTGCATGATTATATCTAGGGAAATCTTCTATCCTGATCATATATATATTGTTTCCCCTTTCACACTTGGAATTTTTAGCATTTGCCTTTTTCGTTCCTAAGTGTAGGGGTAGCACCCAAGAAAAAAAATAAAAAAAACCCTTTTTAGAACATTAAGCCAAGTGTTTCAGTCTAAGTGTGAGGGGATTTTGTCGAGATGATCATTCTTGTGCTTGTTTGTGCCCCACGCAACCCCATTTTGACCAATATACTGTTTTATTTTTATTAAAAAATGAAAAAATGATATAAGATTGTATAAATAAGTAGGCCCGTAGGCTAGAACTAGGGATATTTTGACTTAACCGAGTATCGTACTCTAGCTTTCCCCATAGCTTTCGAGACTAGGCGTTTGTAAGACTTAAATTTTTTGCAAAGAACGAAAAAATGATAGAGTTGAATATAAGTTAGATGCTAAGCGTGGAGTAGTTGGATCTCATTAGAGCTTATAGAGGTTAATTGTGGCTTTTTGCTCCCATCGGCTAAATAAACAAAATAAAATAATTTTCAACAAATAAAGTTGCTTTGTTTTTACGATTCTTTGTTTTTAATCCCTTCTTAGAGATTCCTTCTGATGAAAGTAAGGTACACATCGAGGATTTGTCAATGTTGTGGGGAAATAGGCTACCGATTCCTGACGGTTTGCTTCCGTTATCTGGGTAGTTAAAAGACCACAGGACTTGAAATTTGGCTATAATAAAATGTAATAAACCGAAGCCGAAATAAGACTACTGTTTCCTGACGGTTCGCTCTCGTTGACTTAGTTGTTTAAAGGGTGAAAGTAATAATAATAATAATCCGAGACCGATAAAAGTTTACTGTTTCCTGACGGTTCGCTCCCGTTGACTTGGAATTCAAAAAGGTCGAAGAAATTCCCGAGATCGAAATAAGACTACTGTTTCCTGACGGTTCACTCCCGTTGTCTCAGTTGTTTAAAGGACCGAGGGCTAATACTGTTGCAATATTAATAATAATAAAGCCAAATTTCGACTCCGAGGATATCTAAATAAAGCCTCTGTATCTGGACTTGTAGTTGAGTTGTTTCGGATGAAATAAAAAGGATATCCCCTAAATCATGTGAAATTAGAACCTTAATGTGGACCTTGTTCTCATCAAATCGGTTCTTTAGGAAAGGATTTCAAACTAATTATTATTTAAACCAGGCTCCTTTATAATAATAAGACCATAATCTATTAAAATAGGTGATCTCATTTCACTTTATGTTTTCCTAAAAATAAAATCCTTAGAGGAAATAGGTATAAAGGAGCGAGAAGTAGTTGCGCTTACGCAATTAGCATTTAGGAGTAGTGTTAGCATCTAATTTTATATTTAGCTGTGATTTCATTTTAAGCTTGGTTTGGGGATTGTGAAAATCAAGGATGACGAACTCCTGTTCTTAAAGCCTTTTATATAATTTGAATAAATTTTAACTTAGTCTTTTATTTATTAATGAATAAATGGTTAAAACGGGGAGTTTTCGAAACAAATGTCTTTTCTTATACCCCTTGATGAACACCTTTCTTTTATTGTTTGATGTGAGAGATTATTAGTTAAGGGGGGTTAAAAGATTTTTTTTCACAACGTGTGTAATAAACATTGCGTGTGGGACTAGCAATGGCTTAGTGTGAGGGAATTTTGATGTGTGCTTAAACACACATCATTTTTATACCGAAAATTACACTAAAATGGACTAATAACCATAAAATATGAGTAATTATATTTCAAATATGTTTGGTATGTGTTATTATGTCTTGCAGGTACAGGGGATTGAAGACAAAGCAAAAACGGTGATTTTTGGATGAGTTTCGACAACGTTTTCACGTTTATCGAGATTCAAACGAAGTCGTAAAAATTCTCCGACCACTCCATTGGAAAGAGCATGAAAATACAAATCCATCGGTATTTTTCTCACCTATTGGACCGGTCCAAATCTCCTCATATGGACCGGTCAAATTCCTTTTTGACCCTTTTTTATAAAACCTGACCTTTTTAATTAGCCCTTAAATAAAACATTTTGCCTAATATAACTGAAGGTATGCTCCAGCGCAGCTAGTAGCACCCTTCACCTCTATCCAAGAGGTCACGGGTTCGAGGCTGGGCGTTGTCAGGTTTTGCTATATACTACATAGCCACGTTAGCTGTCACGTTGTGACACGTGGCGTCTACGTGGTGACACGTGGCTGACACATAGATGCCACGTGGACCCCCATTTGACACGCCAGTGCGGCTCTCCAATGACAGCCTACCACGTGGCGGCGGCGCTGATGGCTAATGATTGTTTGCAGGTACGAGGTGCAGAGGCGGCTGGCGGCTAATCATTGGAGGCGGCTAATCATTGGGTGTAGGGCGCCTGGCCAACCAGGGTGTGCCATGTGTACTAAAAGACAAAAAAGGCGGCTATCATAGATGAAGGATCCCGAGGCATCTAGAAGGGGCAATAATTGCTAATGATTTGGTGATCATGATTGGTGGATCTAACGAGGTGGCATAAATGATTGGCTCATAATGAATTTGGTGAGCTGGAGGAGGCATTAAATGACGAAAATACTACTGGGCTTGATGGGCTTTATATACAGCAGACACAGATCATACTTTTCCTTTCTTTTCATTTTTCACATACTAGGTAGTAGTAGAATAGTAGGAGTATGTTGGTTTTTAGCTTATTTAGATGTAGCTTATTTTGTAAAAGCTTTAAGCTTATTTAGTTTAGCTTATTGTACTCTTGGTTGATTAATGAAGATGTTTAAGGTTGGTATTACTTGATGCTTTTCACTTTTGCTTATTCCTTAATCTTTTGTTTTTCTAGATTATTTCCAAATAAGCTTTAACTTATAGCATATTTTAGGATTATCGAAACTAGCTTATTTTCGGGTTGCTTATCCATAGCTTATTCGATTTAGCTCATTTCTCATATTTTCTTGTTTAAGCCATTCGAATAAGCCTTCTTAGCTTAAAGTTTGTAGCTTTTTCTAGTAGCTTATCGATTTAAATCTAATCCCCAAATATACCCAATTCTTGTTCACTTTTCGGAGAGAACAACTTAGTTTCGGGTGGATTTAGATTTATTAGTAATAGATTTACCATTTTCTTTATCGATCTAGTTGTTTTTAGCTTAAAGTTTGTAGCTTTTTATAGTAGCTTATTGTTTTGATCTAATCCTTATATATACCCGATTCCCGTTCGCTTTTTGAAGAAGACATCTAGGTTTCTGATGGATTTAGATCTAAAGTATCCATTTTTATTGGTTTCTAGATTTAGTTTAAAATCTAGCTTATTATATTGTTAATCTTAACCTTTGATTGTGTTTTTAATGTTGATGAAACCGCTTCTACATCTAAGGCGAGGAGCTTAAGTGTTTTATAAGCTAGTTCAATAACTTAAACCTTAAGGCTTTTATAGATTTTACAAGCTTTTGGTTATTTAAACGGGCAAAAACCGTAAGAATAATTAAACATTAGTCTAGTAATTAATACCAAGATAAAAGATTGTTTTCAAAATAAACCAACGTCATGAGAAAATAGTTTTTTTAGAGGGGATTAATTCATCAATATCAACTTACATTCAACGTAAGGATTTTTTTCAGATAGATATATAGATGACAGCATAATTGTTGTATTATATATTTTAGATCTAGATTGCTTAGTTAAATTTTACTTAGATTTAATATGCTTATGATTATATTTATTAGTATAATAAACCAACTCCTAAAATATAAGATAAATCAAGCATCAATAAAGATCGTAAAACGGCGTAATCTCAATTAATATCTCGCCTTGTAGATTGACTCCCGAGGAGGATATATTAATACTTTTCATCAAAGTAAGTTTTTATTTCTAAGGGAATATTATTACCGATACGTTCTACACGAATCAGTTTTTGGCGCCGCTGCCGGGGTGATTTGTACGATTTTTGCATTGTGTTTCGAGTTAGTGCCATGAATATCATTTCTTTAGAAAGTTTATTTTCGTGTTTATAAAAAATTAAAATACAAAAAGAAAAAAAACCCTAAAAAAAACTATAAAAAATTATATATATTTTCAATTTCTTTTTATATATCATTAAAAAATACAAAAAGAAATTTTACTTTATTTTTAAAAATCATCTTTTCAAAAATCCAAAAAAATATAGAGAGCTCTCGGAGCACTATTTGAGATATATGTAAATAATCTAATATCTTATATATAATATGTATATATATATATATATATATATATATATTTACGTATTTATTTATTTATTTATTTATAATACTATCAAATTTTAATATTTTTTTTAAATCTTCGTTATCCTCTCAAGTGTTTAAATCTTATCTTTTTATCTTCTCATATGGTTTTATTCTTCACAATGTTCGTTTCTTCCTAGTCATTCTCTCATGATCCTCGGCCATGGATGAATTTTTATCGTCTCCATCACTCATCGGTGAGGTGGAACGATCGCTAAGACAACGTGCCAGGAAACGATTTTGTAAGAGCTTACAATCATGTTCAGTTGCTTCTAGAAAAAAATTAGTCAATTCCATGGATTTGCAGGTGTAGATTACAAATGAGCACCTAGATAATGTATTTATTAATCACTCCAATTCATCAAGCAAAAAGAATTTCTCCTAAGGTACATCATTCAATCTAATATTTTTTTCCATTTTCTTTAAAAACTATGAAGCTGCTCATCTTGGTTTTATACTCTTCAGCTGCTCTCTATTCTATTCATTACTGTGAAGTGTTGTTTCCAATGTTTCAATCAAATACTATCTGTATTATAAGGCGCTTGCCAGCTTAAGAGAAAGACTTTTTTGTAATTTCTTGATATTGACACTCGGAGGTCAGTATTTGAAAGTTGGGAAAGGATTCAAATTCTCGAGATTTACGAAAACGTCTTGACCATAGAATTTTGTTAATGATCAAATCCTTACATTTTATCATGGAATCACAATGATTGATCGGGACAAAATCATGGTGGTTGCTGGCGATAATATCATGCGGAAGACTCCTCAAGAAACATATGATTTAATCGATAATATGACACAACATCATTATCAGTGGGAATCCAAAGTCCAGTATGACACTACCACTTATATAAGTGCTCATTATTCTAAGACTACTTTCGCATCGAGTGAACAAGTTGAGGTCCTTGGCAATGACACTGGATACACAATTCAAAGTGTTCAACATCAACCAGGACCAGGTCATCCTAACACTTTTCACTATACATACTCTGATGAAAGTGATGAGGATGGAATCTTTAGAATGTTAAAGTTCAAAATCTGCTTCATCCTTTGAGTGGAAGCCCCACTCCTCCTTCTGATTCTATTATTGTGTCTCCTTCCCCATCTCTTACTCCCCTCGGGAATAGTGATTTTCTCTTAGAAGAGACCGACGCTTTTCTTGCTCTTGACTCGATACCTCTTGGAATTGATAATGAAATATTTGATGCGGAGGGAGATATTCTTTTGCTTGAAAAATTATTAAATATTGATTCCACAAAAGATCTACCTCTTCAAGAGCTTAATAATGATTCTGAGGGAGATATCCTTTTTTTTGAAAAATTATTAGAGGATGAACTTTCAGAAGCAAAAAAGTCATAGATCGATCCTCTTATTAGGGAACCGTCTGATACCTTTTTAATGGGGGACAAAGAAATCAAATTCAATCCTCTTAAGGATATTGATGACCATTTTCCAATCCTAAGAGTATTCGAGAAACCCTTAGAGTCTCTTGATTTGATTTCAGAAACTTTTAAAATGACTATCACAAATCCTTTGTTTGATTTCGATTCTGAATTTACTTTAAATTCAAACGATCCTATCTTTGATATTCAAGAATAAGGAGGTGTGTAAGTCTGAAACCGTGACGATAATGTAAAGAGTAAAATTCATAGCATACAAAGTATGAGATATATCAAATCCCACCTCTATACGGAAAGTTAACTTTTGATATGACCATGCATAACCCAATCGCTACCTTTTCACGATTTCATTATGGAATTTTTGGTTCTTATCATGTTTTTGACACACTTGGCCCGAAATAATTCTCTTGTTTTATCATACTATTTAGGCCTCGACTTTCCTAAGGAATACCTCAAATTTCTCTCATTAAATATATTCCTGCTAGGAGACGAAAATAAAGTATTTAATCCCGAAATTATCATTGTTTATGTCGACTCAAAAGTTTGAAAGAGTTCCACTGAAGATTGAATCGTCCTGCCCGTTTGACTTTAATGAAAATTTAATTTTGAGCGAGTCAAGCTAGTGACTCATTAATTAACAAGCTCTTCTCGGGAGGCAACCCGTGTTATCAATCTCTTTCTATTTTTATTTTTAAGAAATAGTTTAGTAGTAGTAATAAATAAGTGTGGGGGAGTGTTTTTCTCCTCCATGTTGTGTTTGTTGGTATCCGTTTTTGTCCGAGGATACCTTATGATCATGCAGAATACCGTGATTGTTCTCAATTGCTCCAACATCGGTCTCTGATCATTTTTCATGATTAATCTACGGAAAATTCAATTCATGATCATATATATATATTATATATATATATATATATATATATATATTCTATATATATAATATATATATATATATATATATATATATATTATTATTATGATAATGTTTCCTCTTTCATTACTTTGGAATTTTTAGCTATTTTCTTTTCGTTCAGAGAAGTGTGGGGTGGCAGCCGATATTGAGATTTATATTGAGGCCACATGTTCGTTTAAGTGTAGGGGATTTCTATCGAAAATGATCATACCATGTGTTGTCAGTAGCTACCCCACGCAACCCCGTTTTGACCAATCATATTATTTTATTTTCTATTAATAAAAAATGATTATAAAAAATGTTTAAAATAAGTAGGCCCGTAGGTTAGATCAAGGGAGATTCAGACTTGATGAGTATTTCACTTTAGCTTTCCACTTAGCTTTCGAGACTAAGCGTTTGCAAGACTTAAATTTTTTGCAAAGATCAAAAAATGATAGAGTTGAATATAAGTTAGAAGATAAGGTGGAGTAAGTTGATTCTTTCAGAGTCATAGAGGTTAATTGTGGATTTTTGTCATATCTCTGAGTCGTAAATTAAAGCAAATAAAATAATTTTCTCAATAATAAACAAAAGGGTTTGCATGTTTTGTTTACGCCTTGATGTAGTTTTTAATCCCTTCTTAGAGGATTCCTTCTTATTAAAGTAAGGTACACATTAAGGTTTTGTCAGTGTCGTGGGGAAATAGGCTACCGTTTCCTGACAGCTCGTTCCTGTTGACTCGGAAGTTAAAAGACCACATGACTCAAAATTTTGCCATAATAAAATGTAATAAACTGAAGCCGAAATAAGACTACTGTTTCTTGACGGTTTGCTCCCGTTGACTCAATTGTTTAAAGGGTGGAAGTAATAATAATAATAATACAAGACCGATAAAAGTTTACTGTTTCCTGACGGTTCGCTCCCGTTGACTCAGAATTCAAAAAGGTCGAGGAAATTCCTGAGGTCAAAATAAGATTACTGTTTCCTAACGGTTTGCTCCTGTTGTCTCAGTTGTTTAAAGGACCGAGGGCTAATATTGCTGCGATAATAATAATAATAAAGCAACTTTCGAATCCGGGATATCTAAAATAAAGCTTTGTCTTCTGGACTCGTAGTTGAGGAGATTTTTGGATGAATAAAAAGGATATCCTCTAGTATGCACTGCGAAATTTAGAACCTTAATGAGGACCAGAATCGGTTCTTTAGGAAGGATTTCAATGATAGAAATGAGAGAGGGGTCTTTAAACGGTTCTCCTTTCTAATAATAAGACCATAATCTATTGAAATAAGTGATCTCATTTCACTTTATATTTTCCAAATCAAAACCTTAGAGAAATTAGGAATAAGGGAGCGAGAAGTAGCTGCGCTTACATAATTAACATTTATGAGTAGTGTTGCTCTAATTTTTATTCTAGCTGGGATTCATTTTAACATCTTGGTTGGGATTGTGAAAATCGAGAGAATGACGAACTTCTCCGTTCTTAAAAAGCCTTTTATTATAATTTGAATAATTTTTTAACTTAGTCTTTTATCCTATTAATGGAATAAATTGTTAAATGGGACATGCTCGAAAACAAGTGACTTTCTTATACCCTTGTTGAATATCTTTTTGTTCTTGTTTGCTGTGAGGGATTATAGTTAGAGAGGGTTAAAATATTTTTCTTTCACTACGTGTGTATAAACATTGCGTGTGGGACAGCAATGGCTTAGTGTGGGGGACATCTTTGATGTGTGCAGTACAAAGATGACATGAGAGTTTTTTATACCAGAAGAACCCACTAAAATAGATATAACCAGAAAAATATGTTGGAAATTATATTGACAAATATGTTTGGTATGGGTTTAATGTCTTGCATGTACAAAAGGATGAAAACAAGCAAAAGGTATGATTTTTGTGGTTAAGTTTTGACAACGTTTTCACGTTTATCGAGATTTAATACGAATCATAAAATTCCCCTAGTGATGTACTCTATTTGAAGAGCATGAAAATTACCGAGTCATCTGTTACCTTCCTCGATACTTTTGAACCTGCGGCCCAAATCTTCATTGTTTGAACATGTCAAATTTCTATTTTGACCTTTCTTTTAATAAATATGAACTAGCCAAACTATACCCTTAATAAGCATTTTTCTAATGCTCAGTTATATATATAACAAGAGCTATGCCTAGCGCAGCTGGACTTGTGATGTCGCTTATGCTCTTAACCGGGAGGTCCCGCTTTCTGCCACGTAGCGGTGGCTGTCCAATCACAGCCTGCCACGTGGCAACTACTGACAATTTGACTGTGTAGGTGGCAAAGCAGAGCTGTCAGTCTGATGTTGTAGGTGTCAGTGCAGAGGTGGCGGTTACAAGGTGGCTGGCCAATCACCGCCACGTGTACGCGATGAAAGGCTGGTACGAGGTATAAAAACCGTGATCATGACGGCTAGTCGATTTGGTTGGCAGATAGTCAGTGGGGAAAGATCACTGAGGCTTTTAGAGAAGGGACGCGTCACTAGATATAGCATGATGGCTTTAAATCATATTGTTGCCTGTCAGAAGGACGCAGAATGCTGTGGAATGGGAAAATTACCAAAATACCTCCATGACAATTAGGCTATATATTGGAGCAGATCTGGTGGTCTCGGATTATTAGATTTTAGGTTCAATTTTCACACAGTAGCTTTTAATAGTAGGATTAGGTTAGTTTTTAGCTTATTTTGTAAAAGCTTTAAGATTATTTAGTTTAGCTTATTGTTCTCTTGGTTAATTAATGAAGATGTTTAAGGTTGGTATTACTTGATGCTTTTCACTTTTGCTTATTCCTTTATCTTTTTGATAGAGAGTTCGAGCTTATTTCCAACTAATCTTTAATTATAGCAGATATTTTGGTGATTAATCGAAACTAGCTTAGAGAGCGTAGGTGCTTATTCGATTAGCTAGCAGCATTTTCATATTTTCGATGGTTAAGCATTTGTGAATATTTATTCCCAACATAAGCCTTTCTTGCTAATTTCAACATGCTTATATTTTTATCATCTTATAGCTTATTTTCTTAGCTTAAAGTTTGTAGCTTTTTCTAGTAGCTTATCGATTTAAATCTAATCCTTAAATATACCCGATTCTCGTTCACTTTTCGGAGAGAACAACTTAGTTTCGAGTGGGTTTAGCTTTATTAGTAATAGATTTACCGTTTTCGTTATAAATCTAGTTGTTTTTAGCTTAAAGTTTGTAGCTTTTTATAGTAGCTTATTGTTTAGATCTAATCCTTAAATATACCCGATTCCCGTTCGCTTTTCGAAGAAGGACATCTAGGTTTAGGGTGGATTTAGATCTAAAGTTTCCATTTTTATTAGTTTATAGATTTAGTTTAAACTCTAGCTAATTATATTGTTAATCTTAACCCTTGATTGTGTTTTGATGTTAATGAAACCATTTCTACATCTAAGGCGCGGAGCTTAAGGGTTTTATAAGCTAGTTTAAACTCTAAGTTGAAAGCTTTTATAGATTTTACAAGCTTTTAGTATATAAAGTTAACAACTTTATTAACTAATAAGTTAAATTAAAGGGTAATTTACACTGTTCATCCCCAAACTCCACCTCGTTTGCCCGTTTGGTCCCCAGATAATGAGGACTCTCATACGAGGTCCCTATTTGACACTGTAGTTACTTGTTTGGTCCCTGGGGCCCCGTTATGGGTAACGACGGTTATCTCCGTCGTTATCCTTGCCATGTCGCCCTTCTGATGAATGGCAAAAGTGTCATTTCACAATTATTTTTGGTTGCGTCGTTGGTCCCTGACCACTTTGTTAATACAGTAACAATTAATGTATCGATAATTTATCGTTTTCCGATTGCACGGTTGGTCCCTGTGAGGCCTTTCTTCCTCCCTCACTCCCGCCATAATCCATCAAGTCCGGCATTTTTTCCCCACGATAACTAAAATCTATATCCTTAACTGTATATCACTAACACGAGAAATGACATAAACAACAACATCATGCATAAATCAAAAGACTTGATTGAAAATAATTTTACATCTTCAAAAGATAAGATATACAGCCATAAGATATAAAAGTCATTACATTCAACCATCAACAAAACAAAAAGTGACTAACTACTCGTTACCTTTGAAAACCTAATCATTTAAATCCAATTTAGCCACATGACGTTACTTCTCACGGATACCAGCCAGAGATTTAGCAATCGCATTTGTCAAAGCGGCAAGCTTAGCGGTTTCTCTAGCGTGAGTTTGTTTCAAAGACTCAAAAGAATCAACAGCCACCCCACGTTCTCCCAAAGCCTCCATCTCACGAATCAACACACGACGCCTGACGTTTTTCCTCCTTAAGTCATCACAGCGATCACGAATAAATTTTAGCAAACCTTTGATGCGTAATTTCTTTTAAATAAAACTACGTCAGGCTTTACATTTATAAAACCCTAACTAACTCGATTATTCCTACGTACTAAAGAGCAGTGTACCCTATCGTGTATAGTGTAGTGATTGGTAAGCACGGGGTGTCGACCCAAAGAACGGTTTGTGTCTCTAATTGTCTAATCAAAATTATTTTCTACCTAAGAAAGCATTAAAGAAATCATTTTGAGTTTTAGTATAATTATTGTAGGATGCTTGGGTGGTAAGCCTTGTTGTCAAAAAGGAAAATGGTATACTGGTGGACAACTAGAAAGGAAGAACGCAATTAATTACTATGATCTCTAGTGCAATGTCTTGTCGCAATCTTACAGCCACTTATTTTATGAGATACACTTAATCCTAAATAGGTGGTCTCCTAATTAGCTTGCACACCGAACCGGGTATTAATGTGAAGGGATCGCCTAATTGATCTAGGACGAACGACCACAGGTATTGGTCAACTTGTAGATAATCGTGCGTGCCAAAGTCTTTGAGATCATATAGATCATTCCTACTCTGGTCACAAGGATCACTTAAATGCACTACATAGAATAATAAAGATAGCGATAAAACAACGAGATCATGACTTAATAATCAAAAAGATAATTAAATAATTAAATGCCAAGAACACATAATAAAACACAATTAATAATGATTTGAACTCTTTAGTATATATAATATATATAAGTAATATATATATAAATAAATACCAAATAAAAGGAGAGTATAAGTATTCCAAGAGGCTTTTAAGAGATAACTAATAAAAATAACATCAACAATTATATGGATGGATCCAATAAGCTAAAATAATATAATTTAAGTGACCACAAAAAGTTGAAGTATAATTACAAGTTGTGCTAAATTTATGCTCTCGATCCCCTAGTCGAACGCTATGGCAAACCCAGAAGGGTTTGGCCTATAACCCCTAAGCAGGCAGCTAGGCTGCTTACTTTCTCTGTTGCTTTTTCTTCACCCACTAATCGAACAGAATTAATATGATATCAATTTCAAAGAATTGAATTATATTTTTAATACTAAAGTAAGAAGTTTGTCTTTGTACGACTTTGGCCCTCGGAGATAGTGCTGTAAAGTGAAACTTCATAATATTTTGTACACAATACGTCCCTGTGATTTTACGGCGTAACCAAATATATGGTTACGTCGTAACTTCTGACGTAGCTTTCCTTCATTAAGAGATAATTTGGTTACAGCGTAATTATATAATCGCGTTGCGCCGTAACCCTTAGTTAATCCATCAAATCTTTTTTTTCCCCATAAAAAAACGATTACGGCGTAACTATATATGACGTTACGTCGTAAAGCCTTCGTCAGCACCGAATCTTCATATTAAATAAATGATCATCAAAATCTCTATAATAACTAAGTGGTTACGGCGTAACCCAGCGGGACGTTACGCCATAACATCTTCTAAGCTTCTGATTCGGCATCATTAATTGTTAAAAATATAGAACCCCTATTAAATAATATAGTAGTGGTATTATTCTTCATATTGGCATTTGAGCTACATCTTGTAGAAATTTAGGAGCTCTCCATAACTTCTTCTACTAAATAAATTAGTATTGGCACTAAATTCGCCATTTTTCACCATTTTCCGTTCCATTGCCTTAATTTACCTGAATTCACAAAATAATTGAAATAAAAATCGAAATTCATATAAAAGTGATATAAGCAAGGCAATAAACCGCGGAAATTTGATAAAAAAAGTAATAAATATTTGATGTTAAACAATAATGATATCTACATATACAAATAACCTATATTATATAGTAAGCTCTGTATTTGTTAGTATAGCAAGTACTCGCGCAAAATGCGACGGCGGGTAGCCGGCTGACTAATTTTGTTGACGAGCAAATTTTTTTTAAATTTTTACGTTTATTCCGCAGTAAACTTTACAAATGATGATAACTAGTACTAATTTATTTGCATTAAAAAAAATATGTAAATGGTTTAGCACTTTTATTTCTCAAATTTTAAGCATTAAAAATTGTGGTTACAAGTTTAATGAGCTTTTCTTATAAACAATTTAATTAAAAGATATCATTATTACAGGATGGTTATTATATGGTTGAAATGAGTTGTTATATATGTTTTAATGAGATTTAAATTTCCAGATTTTACACTATTATTTTATTTTTCCTTTTAAAATGTTTTTTCTATTCTAAAAGTTTTATTTTTAGACTTCCAGCCTATATGAAGTCTCAAATGCCTTTTATAATATAGTAAAGATTTACATAATAATTAAATATCTTTATAACATCGTTAGTTTTTTTTATCTTTTTAAGATTACAAATTGTGATTATAAAAACTTGTTTAATGTCATATTTATAAGTTGTAATATTTGACGGTGTAAATTATCATTATTAATGTATAATATTATCAATAAAAACTTAATAAGGCCTGTTTATAATTGATTATTAATTCTTCAAATTATTGATAACATATTAAAAATAATGATAAATGTGAAATGGTACCATTTTAGTTGAGAATTGCGCCCAACGAGGACACTCTAATAAGATTCCTAATTGACGAGACGGGTTATCGGGGGTCAATCCGCCTCTAACCGGACTACCCCCGTGACTAATCCTCGATGAAGATTAGATGGCGGGGAAGGGAAAAAATTTGATACTCTAGACTCAATACTTGGCATGAAGTCGAAGTCCAAAAAATCTCTTCCCCCGTTGTCAAGATAGAATCTAAAAACTATATCTATTTGGTGGCGTCTTACATACTCGAAAAAATCGGCCCTCTGATAACTGTCCTTCTTATCATAAATTGTCATTATTTAAAGTTCCTACTACAGGAACTCTATAACTCATTGGAATCGACTCCGAATTTCTTTTTAAAGAATGAAAGATCAGAGAGGTAAAATGGCCTGGATTAGTTGGTGTAACATTTTGGCGCTAATAAATTTGAAGGCCTCGAGTTTCTATTTTATGCTCCTCAACCGAGCACTTTTATTTAAATGGATTCTGGATCCTTATTACTTTTAAGGTTCCTCGTTATGGTCCTAGATTCATCAAGTGCTATACAATACACGTGTTACAGGAGATTTTGACAACCACATCTCTATGAATATAAGCTCTATTTAGCTTGATGTAGTTCGTGACCTTCCTTCTCTTAATCGAAAAGGGATTGATCTCCTGTCATTTGGTCTTTGGATGATTCGGGTGAGTTCTCGGTTAAATAGGTCCGTAATTTTATTGACGATTCCTTTCATCCTAAGTTAGATGCTCCTACTAGGTGGATGAAGTTGGTCCCTATCAAGGTTAATATTCTTGCATGGAAGATTCGCTTTGATAGATTACCAACTCGGTTGAATCTTTCCTCTCGAGGCACAAATATTCCTTCGATTTTATGTCTTTTATGTAATGAGATTGTGGAATCTACCTCTCATATCTTCCTCTCTTGTTCTCTAGCTTGGCAAATTTGAGCAAAGTTTCGCGTTGGTGGGAGCTTGAAGATTTCTCCTTTAACTCTTATGATGGGTGGCTTGCTTGGCTTCGCAACTCCTGCTTATTTGCTCGTATAAAGGAGTTCTTTGAAAGCACTAGTTATGTGACTTGGTGGCTCATTTGGAGATTCAAAAATCAATGCTTATTTGGTTCATGTCATCCTAGAATGGAGCTTTTATTTGATGACTTTGTTCAAATGTCTTTTTTATGGATTTCCAGTCGTTGTAAGTCTAAGCTTAATTAGACTACTTGGATGCAAAATCCTATGTTTCTAAATTTGTAATCTTTCTAGCTTCCTGCTAGTTTTTTTAATAAAATCGTCGTTCAAAAAAAAGATGGTCGCTCCGCCCCAAGCCGCCCCGTTCCCATCATAAACTCGATTATTCTTTTTTTATTGGCGATATATATATAAAGAAACTAGCAAGGCGCTGAAAAATAACATAGGCAATTGCAACCAATCGTTCCAGCTATTACAAAGATTACCTCTAAATTTAAGCCAAGAAAAAGAAACGAGACAAATAAAAATCAAAGATACCATATTTCCTCATAGAATGAGAGTTGAATGTGATATTATTTCTAAAACACCAAAGAGTCCAAGAAGTAACCTCAAAGATGGCATAAGCACGATTCTTCTTGTCCTTTGAGGCGTGCCATGACTGAAGCCAATTTTCCCAATCGTCACATGTGTTAAAGAACGAGAACGTAGAGCCATTCTAAGAGCGAACAAGACGCCAAACAACAGAAGCCGTGTCACATGAGAAAAAGGTATGCGCATTTGATTCCACAGACTTGTTGCAAACCAGGCATGTAATCGAATTAATATACAAACCTCGGGATGACAAGTTTAAACGATTGGGGAGCCTATCTAAGAACAAGCGCCACATGAAAATATTAACCTTCTTAGGGATTACTTTCTACTACTGGGTGCTTGGGGATAAAATAGGAAGAATTCGCTCATCAATGTGCTTCCTAAATTTATTCACCAAAAAGTGTCATCATAGGAAAAACTACAAATGAAAGAATCAGAAACTAGACTTAAAAACTGTAATTTTGCATACTTTCAAAATAGATACCTTAGAACATCACAGGGTAATCGGATTTAATTTCCCCTCTCAAAGTACCATAATTTTATTGACATACGCCCATGAAGAGTTTCTTGAAAAAGCTAACAACAGTGGGAGGCAGTTAATTTAGAAAATTAAACTACAAATAGGCTCGGGATGAAGACACCTAATATTATCATGTTCGCATCCCAATTAACACACACTATTGACACCATTAAAACTGATTCATTAATTGCTCAGAACATCCAAATAAGTTCGAGGAAAATGAACTTGACCCTCAAATTAATGCTGAACCACAAGAAATTCAAGTCGTTGCACAAGTCGCAACGAAATAGGCAACCCACAAATTTTATGATTATTATACCTATTCGAATGAGGCTGATTTTGAATTTAAAAAATGCAATGATGTTGAATCATATGAGGATGCCATTACTTATGACCAATCAACTCATTCAGCGAGAAGCAATGGAAGATAACTGAATTCAATGAGCCAAAAACACACGTTTGGGAATCATGCTGAATTACCAAAGGGTGCAAAACCCGTTAGATGCAAGTGGATCTATAAGACCAAAACTTGACACAAATGAAAATAGTAAATGATACAAAGCTCGTTTGGTTGTGAAAGTGTATACTCAAAAGGAGGAAATTGATTATAAAGAAACATTTTATCTTGTATCGAGAAAAGACTCCCTAAGGATTGTAATGGCCCTTGTAGCTCACTTTGACTTAGAATTACATCAATTAGACGTCAAAACAGCATTTTTAATGGAGATTTACATGAAGATGTGTTTATTGCCCAACCACAAGGTTTTAAATCTAAAGGCCAAGAACAACTTGTTTGTAAACTCAAATCAATCACCAATTAAATTTAATCCTGGTAATTTTAATATTGACATCAAATTATGGTACAACCAGACTCTCCACCCCTTATAACTCCCCTATAAAAAAACACATTTCCACCCATAACACAACCATTCACATATCATTCATACGTTACCATTCACAAAAAAAAAAAAAACAAGAACAACAATGTTGATCAACATCATATTCTGTGTAGCAGTACTCTTCCCAATCCTACGTATAAAAAAGGAACTACAAATCATACTCAAGAACTTGTTCCAACACAACAAGCTTAAGCTCCATGAACACGAATCAGATATATTTATGTTGGATCTTCCTATAATACGTTTCGAAGATTTGCAAGAACGAAGACATAGAGAAGTTGAAGAAATGTGTTTCATATGTTCGGTTAATTACGAAAGGGATGACGTTGTGTCTCAGCTCAGCCGATGTGGTCATGTGTTACCATACTCAAATGTGATTGATAATGTTGATTCATAGGAAACAACATGATTGTCCCTTTTGTCGGTCGTCTTTCTTCTTGTTGACCATCGCACCTTGTAAAAAATTTCTAGTTATTGTTAACCATCTTAGATTTGTTAGAAACTGAATTTAATTGAACGATTAAATGTTATCTTAATATTTAATTAAAAGAACGATTCTACGTGTCAAAATTGAAAAGGTTTTTGTCAAGTCATTTTGATTTGTTTAAAGCTGATTAGTTTTATCTTTTAAAGCTTTAAACCGGCCGTACATGACAGGTTACACCGATCTTCCTCGTGTCACTCAAGAACAGCTTGACCTTAGTTACGGACCCTCCACAAGAGGCGTTTTTAATACAAAAATCAAAGACTCGGTCGATGCCGAGACTGAGTCGTGGAGAATATTTTGTGGGCTGTTAAGTACGTTAATGTTGAGGTTAGCTTTTTTATCACACTAAATTGATGATGATGAAATGAATTGTAAAAAGACAAAGACAACATGAAGTTAAATTGACGATGATGAATGAGATCTTGAAGTCTCTTTGTCTCACCAAGAAGTTTCACCTCAACCATAAAAGTTACAGTAATAATAAAAACCGTGAGAATCAAATTGTATTTTACACCCACGTCATAAAATGCTTTGTATATAGAAAAACTAAAAATTCGTCTACACCAGAAATTTGGGGTCCGAGAGTTGAATAGATTACAAAACCAGTTTATCCTACTAGAAACCCAACTTACTCTTGTAGTTTCGAAGAGACCAAATGGTGGTATTAAGAATTAACCACCGCATAAGAATAACTCCTAAGCATGGGATATGTTCACTGCAAGTTTGTTAATGTTCTTGTAAAGGAATAAAAAAACCAACATATGTAACACCTTAACAATGGTAATACGTTTGTTGACGTTCGTGTATGATTTGATACTCTCGCGAGTGTGTTCAAATAACAATGGTAATATGTCAGAACTTGTTTAAATACAATATTAAATTATACTACGCTATATCGAAGGTATAGACAAAGGTTGCTATAGCAACCGTATAAACAAAGGGTATGCGATCTTCATAATTAGAAGGGATTGAAACTCTGTTGTGCGATCTTGATAATTAGAAGGAAGAGAAAAGAGTTTCACGGTGCACCAGGTGATTTGCATACTTTTACTTTTGATTCGCACACATAATCTTATTGTATAAGCACTTGTGCATTTATTATATGTAGCTTGTTTAAGTGCTACACTGAAATGAAGAGAAAAAAAGATGAAAATGCGTGTATTGACTTCTCGAAATTATACGTCGTAAAAAACATATCGCATTTATTATTACTAAGAGTCCGGTATGATTAACGGTCCTATTTTCCTGTTTCGATAATATCGTATACTTACTTGGCTCCGAATTTGATGTTTTTTTGACCAAGTTGGGTTAGGGAATCTGGAACCCGTAGCTCCCGTGTAACAAGAAAAATTGCCATCCGAAACTACATGGATAAACTTAAATTTCTTAAGACCGACCGTATTCGGAGCTACTCTGCTCTCTATGTCTAAGGTCGAAATTCGGCGAGGTGAGATCTATTTCCCTTAAAGAAGAGGTTGCGGTCTTGTGATGATGTTATTGATAAAGGAGGAGATTGGCTCGAATTATGTGATCCATAAACGTACGGAGATTCTCAACAAGATTAATCTAGGTAAATAATATTCAAAAGCTTCGGAAATTGCTCAAAAAGCCAATAATAAAAATGTGGCAATCGAGGGAGATGAAAATGTGAAGTTTTTTCATGGTATGCTAAACAAGAAGCGCAATCAATCTAATATTCGGGGTATTATGGTGAATGGGACGTGGGTCGATGACCCGGTTCAGGTGAAGCGTGAATTCTTTGAACATTTTCGGGGTAGGTTCGATAAACCATCAGTGAATCGAGCGTGTATTGAACCGCCACTTCCTGTCTCTCCCTATCTATTGATTCAGAAAGAGGATATGGAACCATGATTTCTAAAGAGGAGGTTAAAAGGAAAAGGGCTGTGTGGATTGACGGTCGTTTGATAAGTCTTCCGGGACCGTATTGATTTTCTTTTTAGCTTTTATACAACCGTCATTTTTTTTGGCCTGTATTGAGAAGGACGTGTTCGAGCGCTGTTGACATATTATCTTCATGTATGGTGAAAAAATGAAACATTACGAACTATTATTGCTTTGATTCACTAAAAAATCCTAGATGCCAACATGGTTAAGTATTTTCCCTTATAAGTTTGAATCGGGAGCTTAATACAATAATATTTGCTAAAATCTTGGCGAACCGATTAGTTTGGTGTGCATGTTGATCTTGTCCCAATGAGGTTCAATCGCGCTTTTTGTGACGACAGACAAATCTATAATGACTGTCCATTTATTTTCTTGAGTGAGGTTCTTCCAAACAATGGGTTTCGAAATGAAGAAAAAACGCGCTCTATTTCATAATTGATTTCGAGAAAGCTTTTATTCGGCACCGCTGGGCTTCGTGTGTATGATGGTTAAATAAATTAGGTTTTATAGAAAGAGGAGACTTTGATACAAAGTTTGTCTTAATATCATACCCAGGGATATGAATTAGGAAAGCCTAGTATAATAACATCGACTTTAAGTTATAATATGGAGTAAGATTAAGCATCTTTTGAAATAAGCAATTGAGATTAATTTTTTTTATCTAATTTAAACTTTTTGCGACGTTGTTAAACATCAATTGTTATCGTTTTAATAGTGTGTAACGTTTATTTTGTGTTCTATGTATATGCTTTTGTAAGCTTACTATAAGTTTGTTAACTAAACCTATAATATCATGTGTCAAGTCTTTTCATATACATTACCTCATATTAGCGTATATTTTCGATAAACTATATACATTAGACATCAAAGTTAAGTAACATTGTATATCGCTTGAGATGTGCTATGATCATATTACAGAAAATCCGTTGGGTGATTTATACTTTTACTATACGAGTACTCACGCACAGCAACATGATTTTATAGCGACAAGCTTTTATAGTTGCATGATCATTTCATACGTTTTTTTATAAACATAAATTCTAATATGTTTCACTTTTAATCTTCGTCACTTTCACTTTCATCAATTAGAATCTAAACCCTTTTTCGTCCAACAACAAACATTTGATTTTGAAGTTCTCAACAATCAGCTTTAGCATGTCATCATCATCATTCGAGATGACAATAACATCATCAGAGTTCTATATGACGAATTTCGATCAAAAAACGAATTGGTATTGGGTGCGGGATTGGGAGCGGGATGGAGATGTTATATAAATGAACAAAAGCTGTAAAAAAGTAGGTGTTATATAAAAGAGCACAAACTAAGGTAGTAAACTCTGAAGGATAAAGGGGGTTTAAGGGTTTCAAGCCTGTTTTCCCTTAATAGAGGTCTCATGCTCAAGTGGGTTTGGCGGTTCTATTCTCAGAAATGTTCCTTATGGACTAAAGTGATTAAGGCTATTTATGGGGAGGACGGGAATTTGAACAAGGATGTTTCTGGTGGAGTTCGAACCTGCTGGACATCGATAGTTCACGAAGTAAGGGTGTTACAAGGTTGGGGTATTAATGTTGCAGATTACATCCGATTGAAGCTGGGGAATGGGGAGAACACGCGGTTCTAGGTCGACAATTGGTATGAAGGCGGTGTCATCAAAGAGCTATTCCCACGTATGTTCGCTCTTGAGTTGAATAAGAATGCTACTGTTAGTTCGAAATTGAATGCGTCAAGTTTAGATAACTCATTTTGAAGAAAAGCGAGAAGTGGAATTGAAGAGATGCAACTTAACTCTTTGGCTGAGATTTCTCGGATGACTACTCTCGTACCTTGCGAAGATCGTTACGTTTGGACGTTAGAAAGTGATGGGGTCTTTTCAGTGGCTTCAATTCGAAAGGCGATTAATGGGAATCGGTTTTAGGATGTTAGTTTGCCAACTAGGTGGGTTAAATCCGTGCCAATCAAGGTGAATATCATAGCTTGGAAAGTCAAATCTAACGCGCTCCCAACGCGTTTTAATATCTCTCGTCGTGGAATGGATATTGATTCGATTGTTTGTCCCATTTGTAATGCCGGTGTGGAATCGACAAACCATATTTTCTTTCAATGCGTTGTAGTGAGACAGATTATGCGTAAGATATCTTCTTGGTGGAATATCGACTATTCGGATGTGAATTCTTACGAGGAATGGCAAGTTTGGTTGGTTTCTATTCGGATTCAATCCAAACTCAAAGGCGTTCTTGAGGGTGTATACTATGGTTTGTGGTGGTATATGTGGAACTTTGGCTTAAGAACCCTTATATTGTTCTTGTTTGATCTAGCTCCTTGCTAGTATTTTAATAAATCGCCGTTAAAAAAAACATATTTTTTATATATTTATATATATAAAAAGATCAATAAAATTTTATATATAAAAAAATTACTATTTATATTTATATATATATATATATTTATATATATATAAAGATCAATAAATTTTTATCCTAATATTGAAAAACACTTTTTATATCTGAAATAATTTTTTTGCTAAATATATTTGTATATTTTTCTTTTTTTTAATAAATTGTGTAATTCGGGTAAACCCGAAAACCGAATTTTAATTCGGTTTGGGTCAGTATATGGGTTGACCTTAAATAAACTTTTAACCGAACTAACCGAACCGAACAAACCGAATAACCCGATAACAGAACCGATCAACACCCCTACTTGGTGAGGTGTTCATTAGTTCAGTTAGTTCGGTTAAAATTTTTTCTCGTTGTATCTAAAAACAGAACCGAACATAATTCAAATTGGATTCAACTGAACCAAATAACCCGAATTACATAATTTTAATAATTTACTTACTTATTTAAATAGATTTTTAGTAAAAAAAATTAAGATTAAAAAAAGTTATATTTATACTAAGAAAGAGTTTTTTAAGGGGCAATTTCATATCTCCCCTCCTTAAAGATGGAAATTTCATATTTATCCAAACATGCATTAACATCATTGTACATTATACATTCGATTGTACTTTGGGATATATGAAATTAATCATCAAAGAAAGGTGATATAGATTTTTTTACTATATAAATATACAAAATATATATTTATACGAATTCGGTTTTTGGTTTGGTTTTCGGTTTAGATTGCCCAAAATCATAACCTAAGAGAAAACCGAATATTTAATCGGTTCGGTTCGGTTTTGACAAATTCGGTTCGGTTACCAATTTAGTTAGGTTATTTACGGTTTGGTTCGATTTTAGTTATCGATTTATTCAGATATTACCAAACAATGAACACCCCTAATGTCCTTCATGATGTTCAACATCAAATAGTGTAAGTTTGGGTTTGTGATGTATTTGTCGAAACATATGAGATCAACATAGACCCAAAATTTAGCATAGACCCAATGAACCAATCCTAGCCACTCATTTTTTCATCAAAATAATAAAAACCCACTTTCCATCTTTTTTTTAAAAATAAAATATCTTTCAAACGGTAAATCGTCAAACGACAAAAAATACACCATCGCGACGAGTATTTTTTTATCTTTCAGTAGACATCCACTTCGATATACGTTCGAAGATCTTTTTTTTTATTTCTTTTCAGTCACGTCTGAAAAAATCATATGTGATTTGTGATACAAATCATATGTGATTTCATAAAATCACACCTGATTTCATAAAATCACATATGATTTTTTTCAGACGTATCTAAAAAAAAATTCGAAAAAATTTTCGTCAAAAGTATATAGAAGTGCCCCTCTATAGAGAGATGTTTTAATTCTCGTCGCGATGGTATGTTTTGTTTTGCGTAACGATTAACGGTTTGTGAGATATTTAATTTTTTAAAAAGAGGTGGAAAGTGAGTTTTATTATTTTGATTAAAAAATGAGTGGCTATGATTAGTTCATTGTATATTTTGAACTTTTGCCTATAATATCGTCTTGTATATTTGTCTACACCCAAGTCGAAGGTAAATCTATGTATATGAATTTATGATAAGAAGTAAAAAAGCTTACTTTCTTCATATACTATATGGTCAACCAAAAGTTTGGTCAAACATCCTTTATTTTCTTAAAAGTTAGGTTACTAAGAGAAAGGAGTATAGTGACGAGGGGGCTTCGCCAATTCCTACGTGGCTTCTCCACGCACCCCGCCACCACACCATATTAACTCGCCACAAGCCAAAAAAATGTATCTCGCTACCAAATTGAGTCAAATACGACAAATTGTTTAAAATTATAACCGTTTGGTTTTTAAAGCCAACGGCTATTTTTTTTTCAAAATTTTTAATTTTTTTTTCAAAATTTATACCCACTTTTTCACTTTAAATACCACTTCATTTTAACATTTTAACACACACTTCTCTACATCTTAAAACCAATAAACATGATGAGTGATTCAAGTGGTGGTGGTTTGTCCGATCTTGATGATATCGATGATCTTGAGATGATTATGCAACAAGTTCAGGCAGAGCAAGAACAAGAAGAAGAAGTAGAACGGGTGCGCCACCGAAACTATATCTACCGGGAACGTTTAGATGCTGAAGAACGTTTGATGGCAGACTATTTTGGTCCTAACCTAAAATATCCTAAGTATTATTTTCGGAAACGGTATCGTATGAGCCATAAACTATTTTTAGAAATAGTCTTAGGTATTGAAAATTACATTCAAACTCACCATCCTCTTCCTCCGCATTTTGATTTCTTTAGAGTCCGACCCGATGCTACGGGTCTACCAGGTTTTAGTGTTATTATGAAATGCACATGCGCCATACGCCAATTGGCATACGGCGTAACACCTGATTCATTAGATGAGTATTTACAAATGGGTAACCATTGCGCACGCGATTGTCTAGATTTTTTTACTATGTGCGTTATCGAACTGTTTATGCCCGAGTATTTACGAAAACCTGACTTCAATGACATTCAAAACTTATACACCGCACACAATAATATTCATGGTTTTTCGAAAATGCTTGGAAGCATTGATTGTATGCACTGGGAATGGAGAAATTACCCAAAAGCATGGCATGGGCAATTTGCTAGAGGTGATAAAAAGTACCCAACTATAATGCTTGAGGTTGTTGCTTCATATGATTTATGGATTTGGCATGCATTTTTTGGGATAGCGGGTGCAAATAACGATTTAACCGTTTTGAATAATTCTCTGTTATTTGACGACCTTCTTGATGGCATCTCCTCTGTGGCTCCGTTTGAATGTTACGAGGTTACATTCGAAATAGGGTGTTATCTAGCCGTCGGCATTTACCCACAATGGTCATTTTTTGTTAAATCATTGACATTTGCAAATTTAGAGAATAATGCCTTATTTAAACGGAAACAAGAAAGTGCTCGAAATGACGTTGAAAGAGCTTTTGGGGTCCTTCAAGGACGTTGGCATATTATATGTCAACCGGCGCGTGCTTGGACTGTCAACAAGCTACGCAGAGTCATGTACACTTGCATTATATTGCATAACATGATTTTAAAAGATCAAAAGTTTGCGTTATCCAAGCTTGACCAGCGAAATTATATTCGTCCGCAACCAAATATATTAAGGTCATGAGTCGAGCGGTGCGAAGTGCAACGAAGAAAATTCAAAGAACTACGTGATAAACAAACACACGCAAAGCTTCAACATAATGTCATTGAGCATCTTTGGCAACAACATCAACAATATCAACAACAGGATTAGATTATTTATAATTTGATGTATTTTTTAATTTTCGTATTAGTTTTTAAATTTCGCAATATTTATTTTTATTGTATTGTATTGTATTGTATTATGTATTTTTAATTTTAATAAAATGAATTATGTTTGTGTAAAAAAAATTAAAAAGAAAATAAAATGGTGAGTGGTGGGGCCAAAGTGAGGAGATAAAAGTGTGTTATGAGTGAAGGAGTATTTTTTAGTGGGAGTGAGATGCTGATGTGGCAGGCTGTGGGCCCAAGTGAGGAGATAGATCAATTCACTATACTCCTTCCTCTGAGATTCTTTAAAAAGCCATTTATACCTTTTTATGTTTTTTGATTTTTTTAATTTTTTTAATTTTGTTTATATTATAAAACTGTAAAACGAAAAGTATGGCATAAAAATTATATAAAGTACATATTAAACTGGCAAAAAATAGGAATAAAAAATTATGTTGTACGGGTTTATAAAGGGACAAATTGAGGTGAAGGTTGAAAAAAGTTTAAAACATGTAAATTAGGGAGGGAGAGTATTTATAGTAGCATCATTTTCATAGACTATGTTTATTCACAACCTCTCACAACTCAATTTCTTATTAAAATATTATTTTCTCTTTCCTTCACCTACATAACCAATACATACAAACAATTTATATATTTTTTAACATTTATTAACAACCCAACCTAACATATAATATTAATTCTTTTATATTTAATTTAATTACTTAAAATTTCATATAAAATTATATATTGGATAAAGTATTTACTATATATATATATTTTTATAAAGTGACTATTTTAATAAAAAAACATTTTAAATTCTTACGTTGTAATTGAAATAAAATATGTACTTCATTAAAAAAAAGAAATCACAAATAGATGCTTAAATTAAAAATTATAAATACACGATATACAAGTGACTTAATTAATTCTCATCGTCAAAATTTTGCCATATATGCTCAATCGAGTCATTTTTTAGGGATGGGTGAGTTTTTCTGTTGCGTAGTTGTTCTCTGCTTCTAATAAAACTTGCCAAATTTGCAATTCATTCAGTAGAGTATTGTTAGGATCACATAAATGGACCCGAACAAAGAAGCTTCGGTCACTCGAAGATACAAGACAAAAGTCTAGTTCGTTAGTTGGTTAATTAATTAATGTTTATTAATGTAATTGGGCTGACAAAGAAAAAGCCTGAAAAGCCCAACAAAAGCCTAGAATGGGCAGAACCTTGTTAGTATAAATACACCTAGTTTAGTCAAAATTAGGTTAGACAGTTTAGCTAGTCAATTATAATATTGTTAGGGTTTCTAGCCACCAAAAGGGTTTTTCTTTCAATCATCAATAAAGTCTTTAATTTTCTGCATCTTGATTCTACACATCATTGTTAAGGTTTGTATGAATGATCATGGAACCTACAATTGGTATCAAGAGCCTACAAGATTGATGAATTGATTTGGTTTGTGTTTTATTTTTTCTTGATTTCGAAAAAAAGAGGGGGTTTCGATTTCTTTGTTTTGATTAATTGTTTGTTTTGATTCTTGATTCAAAGATGGTTTATGTTTAATCTAATATCAATCAAACCATCTTGTTAGCAATCAACGATCTCGTGATTTTCTTTTGTTCATTTTTTTTGTTTTTTTTGTTCGATTTGATTAAAAAAAAGAGGAGTCGAGATTTTTTTCTTCTTGTTTGAGGTTCGAGCTAATCATTGTTAAGGTTGTTCGTGTTGTTAAGCAAGAAAAAGGTCTTTGGATTCGTGTTTTGTGTCCACCGAACGAGCAAAAGGATTTGACGATCGAACGAGTTCAAGTCTTCAAGCATCGAACGAGTTTGTTCTTAGACAATCGAACGAGAGGATCGAACAAGAGATCGAACGAGAGGATCGAACAAGAGATCGAACGAGAGGATCGAACAAGAGATCGAACGAGAGGATCGAACAAGAGATCGAACAAGGAGGATCGAACTAGGGAAACTCCTTTGAAGACCGAACTAGGAGGATCGAACGAGTTAAAGATTTAAGGACCGAACGAGCAAAGTCTTTTAGAAACGAACTAGTTACATCTAGTGTGGACCGAACGAGCTCGATATCTCTAGGATCGAACGAGTGAGAATCACTAGAACCGAACGACAGTTTTACTTTGAACAACCGAATGAACAACGACCAAGGACAATCGAACCAGTGACAATCGAACGAGTGGACTCTCTTTGAACCGAACGAGCTTTAAGTCACTAGAACCGAACGAGTGT
Source organism: Tanacetum coccineum (assembly GCA_026074375.1). Lineage (NCBI taxonomy): Eukaryota > Viridiplantae > Streptophyta > Magnoliopsida > Asterales > Asteraceae > Tanacetum > Tanacetum coccineum. Next base: position 30,915 of record BQNB010070669.1, read on the forward strand.
TTACTTGGTCAACCGAACAAGACAACCGAACAAGCTATCCCTCTTGAACCGAAAAATAATCAAACAACAACAAAAACATAAATACAAATCAAACAAATCAACAATCACTTGCGATCCGTTCATTCACTCATCTGTTTATTTTCACTGATTGATTGTGTATTTGGTGCTATTATTTGATCGGTCGTTATTTTAAAAGGTTATGTTAATTTTTTATATCATTATGATTTTTTTGAAGCTTAATAGATGATATATTGTTTATTTTGACTGTATATACGTTAACTGTTTGTAGATAGTTATTAATAGCTGATAATTGCTTTATATATGTCTATACTTCGTGTTATCACGTCTTTAATTATTATTATAATATGTTGTATTCATTTTTTGATTCATTTTTGGGGTATATTTTGTTATAGTTATTTTGATCAATTAGTCACTTGTTAGTTGAGTAACTTTTGCTAGTTAGAGCATCTTCAATGTTAGCATCAAATGTACCTTTTGCACTAATTTAGTGCAAAAAATTACAAATAACTATACAAATTCTTCTCCAATGTTTGCATTAAACTTGTCACTAATTTAGTGCAATAAAATGATGAATAGTAAAGCACCAAATATAAAGCAACACTATTCATGACACTAAACACTATTCCTTTGACATGTGTTTAATCACATATCAATTTTCTTTATTAAAACAAGCTTAATTAACCAAAAACAAATAGAAAATACATTGTATTTGTCTGTTTTGTTAATTGCGTAGTACAGGTAACGAATATTCACAAAATGACAAAAATATGGCCAAAAAGGAAACGAAGCCGAGGATGTATTCAAATATTAATGGGTTGACCCGGCCCACAAAACGGGTACGGGTTGGCCTATTAAAAATGAATATGTCATCGGCTTTGTTTTCTCACGCTCTTCCAATCTCGTGCTCGGTTTCATTTTTTTTGGCCATATTTTTGTCATTTTGTGAATATCCGTTACCCAAACAACACAATTAACAAAACAGACAAACACAATGTATTTTCTATTTTTTTATTTAAGCTCATTTTAATAAAGAAAATTGATATGTGATTAAACACATATCAAAAATTCCCCATACTACGCTCTTGCCGTGTCCTCACGCAATGATATAAATACAGGTACTAGAGGCAAGAGTGATATAGAGGCAAGAAGGTGATATGTTACAACTGCAGAGGAGAAGGACATGTTGCGAGGCAGTGTAAAGAACCCAAGAGAAAGATGGACTCTCAGTACTTCAAAGATAAAGCTTTACTGATGGAAGCTAAAGAGAAAGGAGATGTGTTAGATGCTGAAGCTGAAGCATTCCTCGCTGATGTGGACTGCACCGCACCTTATGATCAACCTCAGGCACTGACCACAACAAACATGTTTCAAGCCAATCATGAGGATGCTTATGACTCAGACGTGGATGAAGGCCCCAATGCTGCTGTCGCCTTCATGGCCAACTTGTCATCCACCAGTGCCACCAACAGCCAAGTCAATGAGGTACACTCCAATGACAATCAAATCTTTGATAATGTGGATTATCAGTTGAATCAGGAAATGCACCAGGAAGAACATTTAGACTCCGATGGGAATATCTCTTCCGGAATCTTTTTATTATTGATTCTTACTTGTGTATTTTAAGTGTATACTATCAACGAATCAATAATCAGGAGATATGCTTGGACAACGAAAACTTAAAAAATGAGCTTCTTCAATGCAAGCAAGAAATATGTCGTCTAGATACCCAAAAGGTCAAACTTGATCTTGAAAACAAAGTTAGACAGGAACAAGCCCTAGTGATTCAGCGTAACAAGCGTAACGCTGAATTGTGCAAGAAAACGATTTGCTTAAAGTCACTCTTTCAGGAAAAGAAAAATCCATTGCATTTTTTTTACAATCTGAAAAAGAAAAGATTTTATCTGAGAAAAAGGATCTAGCAGATAGTTATCTTGATGAAATCGTTTGTTTAAAGAATGCTAACAAAGTTGCAAGAGATATATTGCAAAGATTTAACATGCCAACAGAAACTATTCCTATGCTTTTTAAGAAACCAAAAATGGCTTGCAGTTATTTCAGACTGTAACCCGGTCTTAACCCAGAGATTTAATGTACGTTTCAGTGCATTATTTCT